>APFE030759337.1:36541-99307 GCA_000404065.3 Pinus taeda | reverse complement strand
TACATTACACAAATGAATGATTCTTTGATGATTCAAATGACAAAACCTCCTTTCTATATATAGGAATCTAAGGAGTCACAATATAACCCAACCGACCTAACAATAATAATATAAAAGCACAAAAATAACAATAGATGGATTCTATGGGGCACAATAATAACAATATGGGGACAACAGGGGCACAAAAATATTAATGAGGGATACAACTACAATAGTAATGGGGTAATCACTAGTATTATAGGGACCTAACAATATTTGATATCAAGCCCGACTACCTTGTATAACCCTTGAACTAGAGCTTCATATTCTACAGTATTGTTTGTGCAATCAAACTCGAGTCTGTAGGTTAGCATGGTTTTTTTATCCTTTTGGACTAATTAATATAAAACCTGCTCCTGCTCCATCATTAGACTTAGAACCATCGAAAAATAATTTCCAAAACAAAGATTTATTTACAGGCCTATCTACAAAATCAATGCATCTAGAAGTATCCGTTTGAGAGAAATTTTCTATCTGAGATAAAACCAAATTTTCTAAAAAAGGTGAAATATGAGCATTGAAATTCCCTAAGAATGAATCAATAGAATAGTTTCCAATTATATTATTGTTGTACGCTATAGGTTCATTTTCTCCTTCTAACTCCATTACTATATACTTTTGGTGTCTTTCTCGCTCAACCTTTATCTGATTTGGTTTACCGTTCTAAGGGAGCCACATATGAGACCAATTGGTCACAAAGTAACCATGAAGCTTCTCTGACCAATCCGTGCTAAGAATTAATCCATAAAACTCAAGAATATTTGCAACAAGTATATCAATGACTTGACATACCTTTGGATTCGATGAAAGCCTTATGGTTACTTGATTGACCTCGCCGATAACTTCGACTTGAGAGCGATCCAGCTATACTATGCATACTGCAGACTTCTGAGGTTGGAAATTTAACTTTGCGCAAACTGTCTTAGGAAAAATACTAGATGAAGCACTAGAATCTACCAAACAGTTATGCAAATTTTTATTGAAAACTTCAAAAGTAAGGAGGAATGGAGGAGTATGGGATTTTGACTTTCCTCCAATTAAAACAATGTCATTTAAATCGACTTTATTTGACATACCAGTCGGAGGTATTCCCATTTCATGAGTAGCTTGTGAGATTACAGTAGCAAGTAGAGGCACAATATGTACTACATGCAACTCTTTCAAGAGTAGTTTCTGTTGATGCTTTAATTTACTCAGTTCATGAAAAGTAATGTTGGCCCTAGTCTTCTTCATGTCTTCAACAATATTATACTCCATTTCATAGGAAACGATAAGTGTTTTGGATAGAGTTGTTGAATCAGATTGTACTAGATTTGTCTGAGTTGCTTTTGGTGAGGATTTCTTACCTGCAATTTTATCCTTAGAAGCCGAGCTTAGGTTTTTCTGTTTAGAACTAGATTGTGGGGATCAAGTTGATTTCTACTTCTAGTAGTCACTGGTAATGCATCTTGATCTTCTTCATCTGGAAGAATGAATTCCCACATTCCTTGTAGTTCTACAACCTCCTCATCATCAATATGTTCCTCATTCGAAACTTCCTCTTCTTCCCCTTCTAATTCTATGTTTGTTATAGCATTTGGAGGTTTTGGATCAGTTGAAGGATTTCTCTTAAAAGGTTTATAAGGTTTCTTGGAGGAGGTTTCTGCTACTTGTTTCTTTATATCTACCATTTTGTTTGACATGGTTTTCAAGACTTTCTGTAACCCTTCCAAGTCAAACGGGTCTTTTGATTGTTTTTTCTTAGGGTCATCTCTAAAAGACACTTTTTTAGATTTTCTTTCATCTACAATGTTTTTCTTCTCTATTGCTAGGATACATTTCTCTACAACTATTGCCTCTTTCATGTTTTCAGCTAACGTTGGCTTGGGAGCTCTATCTACAAAGATGGCTGAATTTGAAGGTAAAGCAAAAATACTAGGTCGATGCTGCTGGTATTTTATTTAATAATATATTGAATCGAGAATTGAAATCCTTGATTGGTTCCCTTGGTTCGGCTTTCAAATTGGAGAGGTCATTGATTAAAGTTGTTGTAGAACGGTCATCTCCAACTTTTGTTAAAAACTAATCTTGAAATGTATCCCAATTATTAATGGAGCATGATGGTAACGCGAAATACAAAGACCCTACCGCTCCTTTTAAGGTATAAGGGAATAATCGTATAACTGCGTCCTCTTCTGTTACTCCATTTAAATTTATGGACAACATGAAGTTATTTATGTGCTCTTCGGCTTATAGACCATCATCAGGATTGAACTTAGGGAGCCATTTTTCAAGATGAGCTGGTAATTGCAATAAGGGTGCAGGCATGTTCACAACTCCTGGATTAGCCCATGGCCTTGGTAGTGGATTTCCTGCCATTGTTGGAGTATGAGTAGTGGAATATGCTACAACAAATGATGGTGGTTGGGTAGAGGAGGATGTTGCTCCTATACCAGTGTGAACCACGATCTGAAGTTGTGGGGTGGATGAATGAACTTGTGATGATATGGACAGGATGGTAGATGAAGATGATGATAAAACCTCACTCTGAGATTAACTGGTGTTTTTCTAGCTTTCTTACGACTCGGTAAAGGAAACTCAACAAGTGGGATTCCTAATTTTTCGCTTTGTGCTCTAGTCAGTCGTTGAGTCGGGGTCAAATGAGAAGTGACACTACCTTGGGAAAACTCAGATTCTTCTTGAGATAAAGAAATTCCATGTAACTTATGAATTAAAGTATGTAACTTAGGAGGATCTGAAGAAGAATGATCTGGCTTACTTGGGATTTAATTAATGTGCTTTGTATTTTTCTTTTCAATTTCTGGTCCAATGATGGAAGATTTAGAACACGAATGAGAAGTTGAGGGTGTTGGTGAAGGAGTTTTACTCTTAGAATGGTGTGAAGATGTAGATTTACTTGCCATTCACAGCCAGGCCCTCCTTCTAGTGCCAAATATGTTGAAGGCCCAAAAATTGGGTCTACAACAAGGGGGATAACCACCTAGTCTAGACCTTGAAAGCAACTCCTTTTCCATTTGGAATAGTGGCTCCGACTAGGGGTGATGGGACCAGTTTTCCAATCTACTTATGATGGTGTGCTATCGAGATGATGTTTTTCTTTTTGGGTTTATGGGGTGAATGCTTATTCTAAATCTAATATATCTTTAACTAACATGTGTGATTTATTCTAATGAAAGGAAAAACCTAACATTAAACTATCTCGGGAGTAACGTTTCGCTTATGCGATCTAAAGTAATTCCCAACAACAATTGGTAATAAAAATCATTCAATCACTACTAGAAAGGGATCCATGAAAAATGATTGTTTCATATAAGAAATTAGTCGAAACAATTATGAGAAACATATCGCATAAGAGTTATTGATATACTTAGCATAAAAAGAATAGTTATCACCATACAGAAGTGCAATAATGACAACTGAACATTCAGACTTTCATATATCAATAACTAAAAATAATTTATCACTTGGCACATAAAAAAAAAGTATTAGGAGATAAAAATACCATTGGTAATAGGTTCTACTCATGATCTTCAGCAATATAGATTTATCTCCAAATAAATCAACATCCACTAAGAGTACAAAAATTCATTTCAATAGCAGACATCAAACTCATATAAAAATAAATCTCGTTCCATTCATTTTATCAAAACCTCCTCGGTGGGGGGCAAACTGCACGTTCTGAAGAATTGTTTTTGATAAAACTCTAGACCCCTCTCTAAATGCATGAGAGGGGTTTAAATGTTACTCTAATGAAATCTAAAAATAAATATTACAAAAATAGATGAGGAGGTTTAAACCACCTTCCTCATTTCAAGCAAAAATAAACTAAAACTAAAACTAAACTGTATCAATGATAAATTATGCATCTGTTCTTTTAAGTTGAAAATATCCAGCATTGGCTTCAAGAGCATCGATTAGCCGTCCTCAGATTTTAATTGACCTGCAAATACGGAATTGACAAGTGTTGGCACTATCTTCTCGGTGGAGGTTATGAGACATTTCAGGGTCATCCATTGGCTATGTGGCTTTACCAGGTACTGCCAGTATGTGTCCCATTTTAACCTATTTACCTATTTAATTGACTCAGCCTTTTCCTCCGATGTTTGTTTCCACTTGTTTGAAGTTGTTGTGCCTTTGGGAGGAATCCTGGAGTGGTCTCTAATATTAAATTTGCTTTGTGCAGATTTTCATTGATGCACTCGATAACGTCGTTTGCTACTTTCGTTGTTTCCTCCATCTCCTGCTCTACTTATTTAAGCTAGGAATCCCATTTTGCGAATAACATTTCTTTATGAGATTCATCGATTCTAGGAAATTCCACTCTTTTCCCTTCATCTGATTTTTGCCAGTTCAAAAAGTCAGAAACCTTCTTAAAAATTGAATCATAATCAAGTTGTAAATCTACGACTTGATTTGTAATGTTATCACTCTTTTCGCAATGGGAATTCCATTGCGATATCTTTTTCCATAGTGTTTCTTCCTGTTACAAGAGTTGTATTAAGAGCGAGTGCTTATGTGATAAATTATTCAATCTTAGGATCATCCTTATGCAGTCCTATCATGGTCTATAATTGTTCTTCTTTATTGGCCAGACTTCTTTGATAATCCAATTGCATTTGCTGGAAGTCCTGCTGAAGTTTTGTCAATTGTATCTTTGCTTCTTGACTGATGCTGGCCTACTGTAGTTGCTCTTCCAACAATAGAATCCTATCCTCCTTTTCTTTTAATAGAATTTGAACTTCAGTTTCCTTATCAATTGTTGTAGAAGCATATGCCCCTGAAATCTGAGAGAGTCATCTAGATAAAACCAAATTTTCTAAAAGAGGTGAAATATGAGCATTGAAATTCCCTAAGAACGAATCAATAGAATAGTTTCCAATTATATTATTGTTGTACGCTATAGGTTCATTTTCTCCTTCTAACTCCATTACTATATTCTTTTGGTGTCTTTCTCACTCAACCTTTATCTGATTTGGTTTACCGTTGTAAGGGAGCCACATATGAGACCAATTGGTCACAAAGTAGCCATGAAGCTTCTCTGACCAATCCCTACTAAGAATTAATCCATAAAACTCAAGAATATCTGCAACAAGTATATCAATGACTTGACATACCTTTGGATTCGATGAAAGCCTTATGGTTACTTGATTGACCTCGCCGATAACTTCGACTTGAGAGCGATCCAGCTGTACTATGCATACTGCAGACTTCTGAGGTTGGAAATTAAACTTTGCGCAAACTGTCTTAGGCAAAATACTAGATGAAGCACTAGAATCTACCAAACAGTTATGCAATTTTTTATTGAAAACTTCAAAAGTAAGGAGGAATGGAGGAGTATGGGATTTTGAATTTCCTCCAATTAAAGCAATGTCATTTGAATCGACATTATTTGACATACCAGTCGGAGGTATTCCCATTTCATGAGTAGCTTGTGAGATTACAGTAGCAGGTAGAGGCACAATAGGTATTACATGCAGCTCTTTCAAGAGCAGTTTCTGTTGATGCTTTAATTTACTCAGCTCATGAAAAGTAATGTTGGCCCTAGTCTTCTTCATGTCTTCAACAATATTATACTCCATTTCATCGGAAATGATAAGTGTTTTGGATAGAGTTTTTGAATCAGATTGTACTGGATTTGTCTGAGTCACTTTTGGTGAGGATTTCTTACCTGTGATTTTATCCTTAGAAGCCGATCTTGGGTTTTTCTGTTTAGAACTGGATTGTGGGGATTAAGTTGATTTCTACTTCTAGTAGTCACTGGTAATGCATCTTGATCTTCTTCATCTGGAAGAATGAAGTCCCACATTCCTTGTAGTTCTATAACCTCCTCATCATCAATATGTATTACATGCAGCTCTTTCAAGAGCAGTTTCTGTTGATGCTTTAATTTACTCAGCTCATGAAAAGTAATGTTGGCCCTAGTCTTCTTCATGTCTTCAACAATATTATACTCCATTTCATCGGAAATGATGTGTTTTGGATAGAGTTTTTGAATCAGATTGTACTGGATTTGTCTGAGTCACTTTTGGTGAGGATTTCTTACCTGTGATTTTATCCTTAGAAGCCGAGCTTGGGTTTTTCTTTTTAGAACTAGATTGTGGGGATCAAGTTGATTTCTACTTCTAGTAGTCACTGGTAATGCATCTTGATCTTCTTCATCTGGAAGAATGAAGTCCCACATTCCTTGTAGTTCTACAACCTCCTCATCATCAATATGTTCCTCATTCGAAACTTCCTCTTCTTCCCCTTCTGATTCTATGCTTGTTATAGAATTTGGAGGTTTTGGATCAGTTGAAGGGTTTCTCTTAAAAGGTTTATAAGGTTTCTTGGAGGAGGTTTCTGCTACTTGTTTCTTTATATCTACCATTTTGTTTGACATGGTTTTCAAGACTTTCTGTAACCCTTCCAAGTCAAACGGGTATTTTGATTGTTTTTTCTTAGGGTCATCTCTAAAAGACACTTTTTTAGATTTTCTTTCATCTACAATGTTTTTCTTCTCTATTGCTAGGATACATTTCTCTACAACTATTGCCTCTTTCATGTTTTCAACTAACGTTGGCTTGGCAGCTCTATCTACAAAGATGGTTGAATTTGAAGGTAAAGCGGAAATACTAGGTCGATGCTGCTGGTATTTTATTTAATAATATATTGAATCGAGAATTGAAATCCTTAATTGGTTCTCTTGGTTCGGCTTTCAAATTGGAGAGGTCATTGATTAAAGTTGTTGTAGATCGATCATCTCCAAATTTTGTTAAAAAATGATCTTGAAATGTATCCCAATTATTTATGGAGCATGATGGTAATGAGAAATACAATGACCCTGCCGCTCCTTTTAAGGTATAAGGGAATAATCGTACAAATGCGTCCTCTTCCATTACTCCATTTAAATTTATGGACAACATGAAGTTATTTATGTTCTCTTCGGCTAATAGACCATCATCAAGATTGAACTTAGGGAGCCATTTTTCAAGATGAGTTGTTAACTGCGATAAGGGTGCAGGCATGTTCACAACTCCTGGATTAGCCCATGGCCTTGGTAGTGGATTTCCTGCCATTGTTGGAGTATGAGTAGTGGAAGATGCTACAGTAAATGAAGGTGGTTGGGTAGAGGAGGATTTTGCTCCTGTACCAGTGTGAACCATGATCTGAAGTTGTGGGGTGGATGAATGAACTTGCGATGATATGGATGAGATGGTAGATGAAGATGATGATAAAACCTCACTCTGAGATTAACTGGTGTTTTTCTAGCTTTCTTACGACTCGGTAAAGGAAACTCAACAAGTGGGATTCCTAATTTTTCGCTTTGTGCTATAGTCAGTCGTTGAGTCGGGGTCAAATGAGAAGTGACACTACCTTGGGAAAACTCAGATTCTTCTTGAGATAAAGAAAATCCCTGTAACTTATGAATTAAAGTCTGTAACTCAGGAGGATCTGAAGAAGAATGATCTAGCTTACTTGGGATTTCAATAATGTGCTTTGTATTTTTCTTTTCAATTTCTGGTTCAATGATGGAAGATTTAGAACACGAATGAGAAGTTGAGGGTGTTGGTGAAGGAGTTTTACTCTTAGAATGGCATGAAGATGTAGATTTACTTGCCATTCACAGTCAGACCCTCCTTCTAGTGCCAAATATGTTGAAGGCCCGAAAATTGGGTCTACAACAAGGGGGATAACCACCTGGTCCGGACCTTGAAAGAAACTCCTTTTCCGTTTGGAACAGTGGCTCCAACTAGGGGTGATGGGACTAGTTTTCCAATCTGCTTATGATGGTGTGCTATCGAGATGATGTTTTTCTTTTTGGGTTTATGGGGTGAATGCTTATTCTAAATCTAATCTATCTTTAACTAACATGTGTGATTTATTCTAATGAAAGGAAAAATCTAACTTTAAACTATCCTAGGAGTAACGTTTCGCTTATGCGATCTAAAGTGATTTCCAACAACAATTGGTAATAAAAATCATTCAATCACTACTAGAAAGGGATCCATTAAAAATGATTGTTTCATATAAGAAATTAGCCGAAACAATTATGAGAAACATATCGCATAAGAGTTATTCATATACTTAGCATAAAAAGAATTGTTATCACCATACAGAAGTGCAATAATGAGAACTGAACATTCAGACTTTCATATATCAATAACTAAAAATAATTTATCACTTGGCACATAAATAAAAAGTAATAGGAGATAAAAATACCATTGGTAATAGGTTCTACTCATGATCTTCAGCAATATAGATTTATCTTCAAATAACTCAACATCTACTAAGAGTATAAAAATTCATTTCAATAGCAGACATCAAACTCATATAAAAATAAATCTCGTTCCATTCATTTTATCAAAACCTCCTCAGTGGGGGGAAAACTGCACATTCTGAAGAATTTTTTTTGATAAAACTCTAGACCCCTCTCTAAATGCATGAGAGGGGTTTAAATGTTACTCTAATGAAATCTAAAAATAAATATTACAAAAATAGATGAGGAGGTTTAAACCACCGTCCTCATTTTAAGCAAAAATAAACTAAAAATAAAACTAAACTGTATCTATGATCAATTATGCATCTGTTCTTTTAAGTTGAAAATATCCAGCATTGGCTTCAAGAGCATCGGTTGGCCGACCTCAGCTTTTAATTGACCTGCAAATACGGAATTGATAAGCGCTGGCACTATCTTCTCGGCGGAGGTTATGAGACATTTCAGGGTCATCCATTGGCTATGTGGCTTTACCAGGTACTGCCAGTATGTGTCCCATTTTAACCTATTTACCTGTTTAATTGACTCAGCCTTTTCCTCCGCTGTTTGTTTCCACTTTGTTTGAAGTTGTTGTGCCTTTGGGAGGAATCCTAGAGTGGTCTCTGATATTAAATTTGCTTTGTGTAGATTTTCATTTATGCACTCGATAACGTCGTTTGCTGCTGCCGTTGCTTCCTCCATCACCTGCTCTACTTCTTTAAGCTGGGAATCCCATTTTGTGAATAACATTTCTTTATGAGATTCATTGATTCTAGGAAATTCCGCTCTTTTCCCTTCATCTGATTTTTGCCAGTTCAAAAAGTCATAAACCTTCTTAAAAATTGAATCATAATCAAGTTGTAAATCTACGACTTGATTTGTAATGTTATCACTCTTTTCGCAATGGGAATTCCATTGCGATATATTTTGGCATAGTGTTTCTTCCTGTTACAAGAGTTGGGTATTAAGAGCGAGTGCTTCTGTGATAAATTATTCAATCTTAGGATCATCCTTATGCAGTCCTATCATGGTCTGTAATTGTTCTTCTTTATTGGCCAGACTTCTTTGATAATCCAATTGCATTTTCTGGAAGTCCTGCTGAAGTTTTGTCAATTGTATCTCTGCTTCTTGACTGATGTTGGCCTAGTGTAGTCGTTGTTCCAAAAATAGAATCCTATCCTCCTTTTCTTTTAATAGAATTTGAACTTCAGTTGCCTTATCAATTGTTGCAGAAGCATATGCCCCTGTGATCTAAGAGAGTCGTCTAGTTAGGTTTTCCGATGGTCTGTAGTTGGATATTTCCATAGAACATTCAGACGTTCAGTCTCTAGAGAGAGCACATCATCTATTTTTCTTTTCTTCCTTTGCCTCCTAACAACCTTATGATATGGGCTATAAAATACATCCCGAGGAGGAATCTCCTCTATTTTCAGTATGATTTTGGATGATGGAGCAACAAGAATATGCTCTGTCTCTTGATTATTGGTAGCCCCTTCCACCACCATTTCTATGGTTGTCTCTCCTAGTTTTGTTGGTGGCTCCGCACTCTGTTCCTCAGTGTTGATTAACTCATTAAAATTTTTCCATTCCTTTTCTAGATCCACTACAAGTGGCTTTGTTGGCTTTGGAAGGAAAGTGGGAGTTTCAGTTTGTTCTGGGGACAAAACCTGCTAATCAGGCTTCTCTGTAGATTGAGCTGTATCTTTAACTGACCCTTCACTTCTGCTGCTTTCACTTTTGGACTGATCTTCGAAATTTTCAACCAATTCTTTTTCGTAATTGGATTTGGACTTCTCTTCTTCTGAACTTCCACTTATGCTAATACTGGGAGTGGGCTCCCTTATTGGTTCAATATGCAATTTGTCCAATGGGACCTTCTTTAACCTTTGTTCTTTATAATTGTTAAACTCTTGAAGTTTTTCTTGATCAAACTGAATTTATGCCATATGTAAGACCTCTTTGAAAGTGTGCTTCTGCTGAAAGACATCGTCAAAGGAATCTTCTTCATTGGTAAACACTTTTATTTTAACCGTTGTGGTAAAATTCTTTACAACACCAAAGGGATCGTACAACCTCCCCTGGAACTTTGGTAGCTGTAAACATAGAAAATTATCAACTTCTCTAAAATCATGACCTAAATAAAATAATGCAAAAGCCACTCAGACTACAGGGAATTGAGGCCAAATGGCCTTCTTAGAATCCTTGAGTACTTTGCTCATTCCCCCAACACCACAGGTCTGGTAAGCTATTTCCCTGGCCATTAGTTTGTAGGGGACATACAAAGGAAGGATGTGAGGGGAAGTAATGCTACCAAATACCCTGATGTACGTGAATAATTCCTCCCTGAACCATCTTCCCACAGGGAAAATGTCAACTTCAGCTTCTGGGGAGAATCTTGTGGCGTCTTTGTTGTAAAGCATTCTATGAATAGGGAGCATCACTCCATGACAAATCTTGTAGAAATGTGGGATGAAATTGGATTCCCACAGTTCTTTGTGATAAACCTGAACATTAAGAGGGTTTTGTACTATCCATTTCCACCCCATGATAAGAAAATCGGAGACAAAACAAATGGCTTCCATGACATAGGCACTTGAAAAGAATGGATGGTAAACCCTCTGAGCAAAACTTCTTTTAGTTCAATATCCTAAAATAGCAGAGGCTAAATTATCTGATAAAATCTGGGCCCAATCCATTATGGTGGTATTGGCAGCCACATCCAATAAAGGCAACCATTATGATGAAAACTTGTTGATATCTAGCTTCCCAAATAGTCTACATAACATTGCAGTGGTAAAACAATAAGGAGAGCAAAGAGAGCCAGTGGCGTACATGCCATTTTTGTCCTTCTTTAGTGGTTCCTCCTTAGAAGACTAGCTTTTTGTGCACTCCACCAAATCTTCGCTGTCCTTGGCGAATTTTTCTACAAATTGCTTGTTGTAGGATGCGTGAGGTTTTAGCAAGTGATACATGCGTCTCAAATTGCTTGGGGTAAATGACCCCATGACTAGTTGATTGGCCGTCTTGAACTCTCTATCAGATATATCTGCATGATCTATGACCCATTTAACCATATCAGTGTAGGGAAGTATCTTCGGCCTTGCTACAATACGATGTAGAAACGAGCATGCAAGCTCAGTTAGGGACGCTTCAGAGGAGCCACGTCCATCTGTTGTAACTGTAACCTTCATAATTCTCGAGTTTTCCTCTTCTAACAGTCGGTACATGGCTTCCCAATTAGATATCCCCGCTTCCTTAGTACAAGTGGTGTCTGTGAATAACGAAGTCATTTCTGACTTTTTAGATGTAGGAGCCTTACCTTTCTTTCCCATTATGCTCTGTGTGTTGCTCTATGTACTGCTCCTAAAAATTGCAAGCAGAGAACAAAGATACGATAAGGATGATAGTAAATAATGAACAAAAATAAGGTGACGGGAAAGCTTTTAATTCTTTAAATCATATCAAAGATATCACCTTGCGTGAGATGGTCCTTTTACCCTGATCCGAATCGTTTTTAATAAATAACCACTAATAGACCGTTAAGCTAAAATTTAATGCTCATAATTTTGCATCGAACAACGGACAATACCGTCATAGAACTCTGAGCCCTTAGATTTGCAATAAAGAAATTTTGTGATTTGCTTCACAATATCGCAGATCGCAATATCGCAAAACCTATTATCATTAACTACCATTGTTTCATTGGGTGGCTACAATATGCGATTTGCGATTTGCGAGAAGCTTATCGCATTTCACAATATTTGAGCGTTTTTACATTAAGTGGTGCTGTGGAATTTGAAATCTGCGATATGTGATGAGGTGGTAAGGCCTTAGATCTCACATTCTCGTAGATCGCATTTTCAAGGAGTTCTTTATATAAGAGATGCCCACCATGACCTTTTTGCGATGCAATACTATTGTTTGAAAAGTGGGTTTTGTGAAAGGTTTACCTATTATTTAAGACTTTCCGATTTCAAAGCTTTTCTTGGGTTTTACGGCCATATATCGCTTAAGTATGGAAAAGATAAATTTACATGTTTTAGCAAGTCTCACTTTGATATCTTGTTTTATTTTAAACAAAAAGCAATATTAAATACTAAGTTTTGATTTTTTGGAAGGGTCCTCATTTTTTAATGTTATTGCTAACACTAATAAAAAGGGGGTTGTTGATGGTCACAACAAACTGATATGCAAAAGCAACATAGAATTGGTGTCTTCATAGGGACTTTAAAGGATAACATCCAACATGAGGTTTGCCGTTGGGAACCTATTCATTAGAGAAGGAATTCAGGGTAGCAAGAAGAGTCGAAAGAAAAATTATGGCAACAAGGAATTCTACCACTCACAACTATAAAGATGGAAATGTTGTTCCTCCTAGCCTTCCACAACCTACAAGGTTGACAACACAAAAATTGGAGGAAAAAAGAGTTAAAGTGCTTTGTTATAGTTGTGATAGAAAATACACTAAAGGTAATAAGTGTGTTGAGAAGAAATTATTTTACATAGATTGTGAAGAGGAGGAAGAAAAGGAACAAGAAACATCAAAATAAGAGGATATACACTAAGAACCAACCCGAGAGAAAGAATAAATGAATCCAACCATATATTGTAATGAATTGGTGGGAATTAAGACTCATCAAACTCTCAAGATAGAAGGATATATCAAGAAGAAAAAGGTAATGGTGTTGATTGATTTAGGTAGTACCCATAATTTTATTCATTGTGAGATAACGACATAATTACATTGTTTTCGATATACAACACCAAAGAGTCATGAGATGGTTGCAAATGGAGGAATTATTAATTTCTCTAGAAAGTGCCATAATATAAATCTAACCACGAGGGAATATGTATTGAATAGTCCAATGCTTTCCATTCCAATGGGTGGTGTTGATGTTGTACTAGGAGTCCAATGGTTACAATCTTTGGGGATGATAGATTTTATTTTTTAAGAACATTTCTTGAATTTTTTTAGGAAGGAAAGGAAATTGAATTAATGGGTATTAAAGGGAAACCAGGGAAGATAATCAGCTCCAATGGCATGAAAAATATTATGAAGAAATAACAATAGGGTATAATTGCATAACTATTCTCACTAGAGGTTCAAACATTGAAATCATCTATTTCTCCAGATCTCCAAAATGTCTTTGACAATCATTCCAAGGTATTTGAGGCTCCCAAATTCCTTCCAACTATTCATCATTATGATCATGCTATTCACTTGATTCAAGGAAGTGTTCCTCCAAACATAAGGCCTTACATATATCCCTATGCCAAAAAGAGTGAAATTGAACGTATGGTTGCGAAAATGCTAGAGGTCAACATAATTCAACCTAGTCAAAGTTTTCCCTCTGCTCTAGTAGTATTGGTGCATAAGAAGGATGGATCATGACATATGTGTTGGGATTATAGGGAGCTCAACAAGCTCACTATTAAAGATAAATTTCCCACTCCTGTCATTGATAAATTGATGGATGAATTACATGGAGAAATTTACTTCACCAAACTAGATCTCCGTTCAAGGTATCATCAAATTAGAAAGAAGATTTAAGACATTTCGAAAAAAAACATTCAGAACTCATGAAGGTCATTATTATTTTTGGTCATGTATTTTTTCCTTACTAATGCACCTTCCAAATTTCAAGGTTTAATGAATTCCATTTTCAAACCCTTAAAAAATTTGTGTTAGTATTTTTTTGATGATATACTAATATACAAGCTATTATCACAAGTTTTTTAAGAATTATGGGAGAATAGCAACATATTATAACAATATTATTGAATAAAGATGCATCTTATTGGACTCCTGAAGCAACTAAGGCCTTTGAACATCATAAAGAGGCAATTTGCCAAGCACCGGTCTTAGCTACACCAGACTTCACAAAAACATTTATTATGGAATGTGATGCCTCAGGAAATGAAACTGGTGTTGTTTTAATGCAAGAAGGAAGACCCAATGCTTTTGAAAGTCGTCCAATCAAGGGAAAATATTTACTCAAACCTATTTATGAGAAGGAAATGTTGGAAATACTACATCCACGAAAGCAATGGCGAACTTACCTAATGGGAAGACATTTCAAGCTAAAAATAAATCATGATAGTCTTAAATACTTTTTGGAACAAAGATTATCTTTAGAAGAGCAACAAAAATGGGTCACAAAGATGTTGATATTGGACAGTGCAACCAAAATTGAATGATAATCATGAATACATTTATTTATCTCAAAGATATACATATAATACATTGTTCATGACCGTTGGATTACATATTCCAAGGTCTTTTGGAATCCAATGACTCTTCAACTTCCACATCATAACCCTTAGTAGATTAGGTTTCCAACATCCCCCCCCTTAATTCTAAGGGGTATATACAAGTCCAAGAAGAGAGCTATAATATAAAATACAACAATGCATGATAACAATAAGTTGAATGTTCTCTCTGAGATGATGGCATAAGGTGGGAGAAATCGAGGTCTCAACCGGTGGTGGTTTAAGGATGACCACCAACATTGGAATGATTAGTGTAGTTCCTGGAACTTTTCAAACTCTGGAAAGAAGCTAAAGTATTTTGCTAGAGGAAGTGCTCCCTATTGTTTTGAAAATGGAGACCATTGGTTTCTCAACCTAGAATGCTTAATGTGGTTCTTGAAACTCTTCCAAATCTTGCAAGAAGCTGAAATCTACTGCTAGAGGAAGTTCTCCTTAATGCTTTGAAGAGGGAGACCTTCTACCTGGAAAAAGGGAGGTATGCAACTTGTGATGGTTTGAGGATGAACACTAACTCAGGAACTCTTAGTGAAATTCACTGAACTCTTACAAATATGGAAAGAAACTGAAGTCTTATGCTAGAGGAAGTGCTCCCAATTCTAGTTTGAAGATGTCTGTAAACTGAATCACGATCGTAACTTTGATTCTGACTCAGGATTTAGTATCTTCTTTTGGTGTGCTCTGGAAATTTCTTAGGCTCTTCGATAATTGTAGCCGATCACCAATCCCCCAATATCAGATATAAGGTGAGAAGATTATATCATTGTTACTCAGGCTCACTTTTATATGCTTGATTAATAGGGCTCTAAAACACAAGAAGCCTCACTGTCAATCCCCTCTTATCCCATACAAAGTGAGAGGATGAATATGTTTCTAGAGTGTTCACATGCATGAAGATAAAAAACGTTATGATCTTTCATGCACATAACTCAAGAAGGGTGTTGGTTTCTACCAAAAATTCACCCATTTACAATTCAATTTTAGTGGTAAACTTACAAAAAGAACAATTTGTTAGTTACCAATTATTTTAAGTTGAATGCCCAAGATGTAAAATTATTTTAAAATTGAAGGAAGAATGCCCAAGGCAAACATTTGAAATCTGGGCAACATTCGAAATCTGACAAAATGACATAGATCCCTCTATATTCATAAGCATCTCCTCAACCACATAACTATTGACCACGATGTTTACTGTCATGCTAGAAAAGGCCTCAAGTTTTAGCCAATGGCTTGCAATATAAAGTGCAAGCATACCCAACAAGAACATAAAGCAAGGCTTATAAAGATGTGAGAGGATATAACAAATGCATATATACAAAAGCACACGAACTAACATATAATATAACCCAATTCCAATGCATGAACCAATGCACATATCATATTTTTTAACCAGAGATATGACCTTCATGATGGCATAAGCATATGAAATTCAAGAAGAAGCAATCCCAAATCAATTTATGTATTATTCTATATATCTATGCTTTAAACAAAACAACAGAAGCCTAAACAAGCCTTGTGAACTACTCCTATAGAAATTAACAATTAGTATGGTATCTCCTTCCTTCTCTTGCAACAACAACAAAATATTCAATCGTTGAAAAAATACCCAGCTTAGACAAAGTATTACACGATTCTCCATACATATCCACATTCGAGGGTCAGGTGGTAGATGTCTCCACCTAGAACAAACCCTTGCAATACTATATCAGTCACATAAAGCTCCTCTAGACCCTTCAACATGTAGAAAATAAAATTTATGTGTATCCCTCACCGAATTCCCATGCTCTCCACTCAAACCATCTGTCACCGAATGAAAGGCCATATTTTGTGATTTCCCTATCACATATACCTTGCAACCGGGATCTCCCTCTAGTTACCGACATAGTTTTAAGTGTAGTGCTTCTCTAGCTTAAATAATATGAAATTTGAAGGATCCCCACCATTGAATTATGCACACTGAATATGCAAACTGTCTACTTGTTTTCTTCTAAGTCGTGAGATTTCCCTCCACGTATTCTATAATTTCTTCTCGTATTTAAAATTTTTACTCAACTTCTACTTTTCATTCAACCTCCATAGATTCTCGACAATGATATCTACACCCGAATAAGCTCAAATCTCTAGTCTGATCATTTTTCACCTTAATTCTTCTCTACCATCATTTCCTTATTTGAAATGAGAAACTCATTCATGTTGTGGTATGGTTTCCTCAGCCTTGGTCTCTTTGGGCTTGTAGCACCATCTGCCGTGGGTCCACCTACTTTTGGACATTAGAATACAAAATTGAGGATTGATAGTTCATGCAAATATGAAAGAGTACTGCCAAAACATTCAAGTGTTGAATAGGTAGAGTACTGACATGACAAGATAGCTAGAGTTAGTTTCTATTTGTAGGTTTAGTGAGAAGAGAAAACTGTGAGCAAAGAAGGAATGTAACACACATGTTGGTGAGAGGGCAGATGGGTTAGGTTTCAAACCTGAAAACAAAGAGAATTTCAACATGTGAAGAGGAGGCAGAGAAAATGTTAAGTAGAAAATAAGTGGTTTACTAGAGGATCACACATGTTCAACAGAGTAACTAAACAGAGAAATTGAAGACATGTTCTAGAAAGGATGCATAGCTGACATGATCTGAAAATTCCTAGGCATGGCCTGCACTCTGATTCCACTGTTGGATGGTGCAACCAGAATTAAATGATAAGCATGAATACATTTATTTATCTCAAATATATACATGTAAATACATTGTTCATGACTGTTGGTTTCAATATTCCAAGGTCTCTTGGACTCCAATGTCTGTTCAACTTTCACACCATAACCCTTAGCGAATTAGGTGTCCAACAGTTGGGTTATGACTTTGAAATCATCTACAAAAAATGGGAGAAAAATGTTGTTGCAAATGAACTCTCAAGAAAGGATGAGGATGTGGAAGAATTTCTTTTTGATATTTTTATTATCCAACCTAATTGGATAATTGAAGAAAGGAATGAATGGAAGAATGATGAAGAGGTGTGGACACTCATTCAAAATTTGCATCAAGATCCCAATACATCTGATACTTTTATGTGGAAAAATGATTCATTATGATACAAATATCAATTATATCTCTGTAATAATTCCCAACTCAAACAAAATATTCTTTTAGAATTTCACACCTCCCCCTAAGGAGGGCACTCAAGATTTTTAAAAACTTACCACAGGGTCAAGAATGATTTTTTTTTGGGATGGCCTTAAGTTTGATATTCAGAAGTTTGTGGAAAAATGTTTGGTTTTCCAACAAAATAAAGTTGAGACAATTAATACCCCAGGTCTATTACAACATTTAGCCATTCTAAGTCAACATTGGGAGGTGGTCTCAATGGATTTTATCACAGGTTTTCTCAAGTCTAAATGAAAGAGTTTCATCATGCATTTAGGGAAACAATTCAAAATCTAGATGGAAACCCAAAGATTATTGTCAGTGACAAAGATCCCATTTTCACTAGAGAATTTTGGACAAAATTATTTTCTTGTCTTGCTACTCATTTAGATCATAACTCATGTTATCATCCCCAATATGATGGGAAAACTGAGATAGTGAACAAATGTTTGGAAGGAATCATCGTTGTTTTATATATGATAAACAAACACAATGGGTCAAGTGGTTATCTACAGCTGAATGGCTGTATAATAATTCCTTCCATACTGCAACAAAAATGACCCCATTTATGGCACTTTATGGATATCATCCACCATCCATCACATCATCTTTAAGAGAAAATTCTAAGGTTCAAGTAGTGGAATATCACATCGAGCATCAACAACAAGTTCTCCAACTCTTAAAGGATAACCTCACTCTAGCGCATAATCGAATGAAACAACAAGGAGATCAACATCGTAGTGACATAAGTTTTGATGTAGGAGACTAGGTATTTTTGTGACTACAACCATAGAAACAAATTTCCCTCAAGCAACATAAGAAGGATAATAAATTATCACCCAAATATTATGGTCCTTACAAGGTTTTGCAAAATATTTGTAATATGGAATACAAATTGGAGCTGTCTGCATCTTCTCGACTACACCCAATTTTCCATGTTTAATGCTTAAAGAAGGTTATCGGTGACAAGCTCCCAGTTCAAGCAATATTGTCAGAACTTGTAGAAGGAAAGATCATATTGGAGCTTGAAGCAATCATGAAAACGAGAACTCAACAACTATGGAATCGATCAATTTTAGAGTATCTCATTAAATGTAAGAACTTACTGACTGAAGATTCCACATGGGAGGATGAGAATTTTATACAAAAGCATCAAGAACTACTCAAGCGTTGAGGACAACAATTTTTTTTTAAGGAGAGGGGAATGTTAGGTAACTATAATAATAATGTAGCCCCATTATTGTAATTTTTATTCTAGCCCCCTTATTGTTATTATTGTGCCCATATATCCCCCATATTGTTATTATTGTACCCCATAGAAGCCCACTATTCTTATTGTTATGTAGGCCCCGATTATATTGTGACCCCTTAGACTCCTATATATACCAAGGAGGTCTTATCATTTGTATCATCCAAGAATTTTCCATTTATGTGATGTAAAGGAGTTTACCCCCTCAAAAAAGCTAATTGTCAAGTTGTTGATCTATCTTTTCTTGTGTTTTGTGATCTCGTTACATAACACATTACTATGTATATGCTTTATATTTTGTCGATAGAATCCACCCCTCCACCCATCAGGGGTTGGGGGTATTTGGACTCTGTCATATCTCATGGTGGCTCACCATAATCCATATTGATGACATATACAAAGGGTGAACGAAAATCGTTGGGGCCTACCTCTGCCCCATCGAGGGTCCAAGGTAGAAGCTTTTAGATACAATAAATTAAACGTAACTCCATTCATCAGATTGACATACAACATGAGACAACGAAGGAGGGTCCCACCCCATTGCCTATCATGGGTCTGGTGGTGGAATCCCATGGGCATAACCATTTCAACTCTTGCACATGCCTGATGGTGGATCAATGATAATAAAACTTATGGATATGTGTTAGCCACAAATTCAACATGATTTCAATATTATATATTACCAATATTTTAATGTTTTATATTAATATGTTCAAGTCATGTGTTAACACGATTTCCATACCATATAAAATAACACTCAATGTCATAACACAGTTTCCATACTATGTAAAATAATGCTCAACGTCATATGTTAACACAATTTCCATACTATGTAAAATAATGCTCAACGTCGTATGTTAGCACAATTTCCATATGTGTACAATCACGCTTAACATTATGTATCAACATGGTTTTGGCCAAGTAGTTATGTTGAAGTAACATCGACGATACCCAATTCACATACACACAAAAATTATATCACAAGAAGCCTATTCGATGCACTGGTGCCAACAATATCAACTTATGTAGAATTGTATTATATTAGAGCTCTAAGGGCTGAAAATAAACTAAAATGAGGTTTGGTCCGATTTACTTACGACAAACCAATTGTTGTCTTCACATGTGCTAACTCGGTCCTTGTTTAAAAATATTGGGTAGGTGATATTGAAAGCCTAGCAATATGATTAATACAAGTAATGACACGATTTCAAATTGCTATCCTTCATTTCCAAAATTTTGGAATATATTTACCCATATGTATATATATATATGTATATGTATATGTATGTATATGTATATGTATATATATAATATATATATATATATATATATATATATATATATATATATATATATATATATATATATATATATATATATATATATTATATATATATATTCCTGTCAATTACTAGAGTATGGTAGTAGGAGATGTTTTGGGGGTAACATTTACCAAACTTCATTGTTAAAATAGAGGTAAACCACTCCATTAAATCACAACACATACTATATAAATATATGATGAAACAAGGATTTAATTTTGTAATCAAGCCAAAGCAATGTAAGGGCATGACCCGATAAGTTTTTATTTGGTTTGAACATGTATATAATTCAAAGAAGTATAAACAGAGCATCATTTTTTTTCCCATAAAGAAAATTCATAATTTCATTGGTGAAATTACATGTTGTAGATGCCCAAAGGCATATGCTGTAAACGTGGTTGTCTATCCACTGTTATAAACTAATATTTACAATGAAACCCAATGGGTATACTGTGCTGGTTCAAGACCTCAATAAAAAGTTCAAAATATTCACCCACGCGGGTGTGTATATGCTATCCATATTTACAATCATTTACTCATAAATACTAATTAAAAACTGTATCAAAATTTCCAAAAATTTCAAAATCAAGATGTTGATAATTAGGGACTGTTGCCCCTCTGTAGTCTCTCATCGATGTATGGATTGTGGAAGAAGTGATAGATTCCTGTAGGTGTATGTTCAGCGATCATCCACTCTCCTAGAGGACGATGCGTCGCTTCTTTCGATAGCCCGTCTGCAATTTCATTTCTTTCCCTGTAGATATGAGAAATAGAAATCTGATCAAAGAATGTTTTGAAAAAAACAATTTCTTCCATAATAGATCTCAAAGTGTAAGCATTACAAATAGCTATATTGTTAAACCAATCAATCACATTTTTTGAGTCCCCAAATATTTGTATGTTTCTGCATTGTTTCAGAATGGAAAATTATATTAGGTGGCGTAGAGATATCAGTTCAACATGATTATTTGTGCCCGGTCCCAATCCCATACTAATCTGGAAAAAGTTTGAATCTGATAGGTAAAAACATATGCCTCCCCCACAGCCATGCTGCTGGGCAGCACCATCAAAATAGGTCCAAGGTATTGTTGTGTTTATCTGTTCCTGTCGAATATTCCTAGGTCTCTTTTGGCACTCATCATTTGGTAGCTCTTCAAAAGTAGCACATATTTTCAAAGGAAGCAAGTTCTAGTTAACCAGCTTGTCTTTAAATATTTTGATGTTTCGCTTGAGCCATATGTGCCATGAGACCAGAAGGGGAATGTTTCTTGTTTTTTCCATAGCAGTAGTACCCCACCAGCTGTCCCATGCTATTATAATATCTGCACCCTACCAACTCATATTTGGATTTAGAGTTTGTAGGACTTGAGTCCAAATGTTCCTGGTGGTCGAGCATGAGAGAAAAAGATGCTGGGTTGATTCCTCCTCTTGGAGGCATAGGACACACCAAGTAGGTCCCAAAAATTCCCTATTTTTTAAATAGGTTCCAGTGGGGATCTTATTTTCTAAAATATTCCACATCAACATTCTGGTGCACAGTGGAGCTTTTAATTTCCATATTGATACCCACCAGCTCCTTAAGGCCTCCAGTTTTTTATCTAAAATGATGGTATCATAGCCCTGCTTTGAAGAGTATTGTCCAGATTTTGAGTGTGCCCATATGAGTTCATCCTCTTCATTCTTTAATCTAACATGTGATTTTGTGAGTGCCTGGATATAGTTTTGCCATGTTCTGCTCCATTCATTTGGTATGTTCCAGTTCTGCTCAGTCAGCCATGCTTGTGTATGAAAAGTAGTATTCTATTGATCACCTATCTGCCCAATATACTTAATTCCCCTGCTATTTAAGTGATTTATTAGCCCAATTGGTAGCTGATGGGAATTTCCACTTCCAGTCCATGGATCAATTCCAGTGTGGACTTAGGCTCCATTTCCCATTTTCCATAACAGTCCATCCTTGATAATGGGAATTGAATTAAGTATGGCCCTCTAAATCACCGAAATACCTTTTCTGTTCCATGTTGGACTTCTAATCCAGTCTATAATAGTAGATGGCCAGATATATTTATGTAGGATATCCTCAGTCCAAAGACTTTTTTTGCTTTAGTGGTAACCAACTCTGTTTTGCAGCCAAGGCTTGTGCAAAGGCAGGAAGTAGTTTAAGGCCCCAACCTCCCCACTTCTTTGGAGTAGCAATTTTTGTCCATTTAACCCAGGCAAAAGGTTTTCCCTCCTTTCTTCCATTCCAAAGAAATTTGCAATAGATTTGTTGAATTCTGTGAAGGACCCCTCTTGGAATCCAGGTCAGTGACATCTAGTAAACTGGGGTGGCTTCAAGGACTGATTTGATAAGAATTAGTCTGCCTGCCCTAGAGAGGAACCTATGACACCAACAATTTATTCTCTTCTCCACTTTTGTGATAAGCCAGGTCCAATTAGCGATTTTGTACCCATCTGCTTTTAGCCTAAAGCTTAGATATTTGAGCCCCTCCATCAGCTCAATAGCTTGAAATGGAAATTTTTGTATGGCTAGCTGTGATTCTTGTTGTGTACAATCAGATAGAGAGATGGTGGATTTATCTCTGTTAATTTCCATTCCTGTTGCTCTATAGAAGAGATTTAGAATCTCATACATTGAAGTGGTGTCCAGAACACTACCATTCAATAAAATCAATATGTCAGCTACAAATAGTAGATGTGTCAGATAGTAGTGGTCCATAATTTTTATCCCTCTGAGGCCCCCTCTTCTTTTTTCTGAATCAATTAACTGGCTCAATCCTTCCATAACTAATAGGAATAGTAGTGGTGATAAAGGGCATCCCTGCCTTATCCCTTGATCTATATTAAAGGATGTAGTTGCAGACCCATTGATGAGAATGGAAAACGATACAGAGGAGATGCAACCCACGATCCAGTTGATAAGAGCTGGGGGAAAACCCAAGTGAGTGATAATCATCTTGATGTAAAGCCAATTCAATTTGTTGAAAGCCTTTGATAGATCAATTTTGAGAGTAAGTCCCTTGAGATTTTTGTGCTTAATGGAGTGAAGGGCTTCCTGGGCTGAGCCAATAGCATCCTGTATATGTCTATGGTGGAGGAAAGAAAATTGCTCCTCGTAGATATGGTTAAATAAAATGGGCTTGATGCGGTTGGCTATGATTTTGGAAATAATTTTATACAGACAGTTGCAAAGGGATATGGGGTGGAAATCATTAAAAGAGGCCGATGAATCTGTCTTAGGGATCAAAGCCAAATAGGTGAAGTTGATGGGCGGGTGGATGTGTCCTGTAATTCTACTTTCTTCAATGACCGCCAACAGGTCCTGTCCCAGAAGCTCCAGAAAAGTCGTGTAGAATTCAATTGGCCAGCCATCTGGGCCAGGACTCTTGTCCTTCTTGAACCATTTAAGTGTTCCTTCCAATTCCTCCATGGTGACAAGTTGTATCAGATCCTCCATATCATCCGGATCCACAAACCCTCTAACCCTCTTCATTGCATAGTGATTGGAACATGCTTTCCAACGATATATGGAAGTCCAAAAATGGACTTCTTGATCAGAAGTTAGAGCAGATTGAAGCTACACTTTGAAAGCTAGAAAACAAAGAGAAAAGACCAAAGGAGGCTCATCGAAATCGCAAATTTCAGCTTGCTAGTAGCAACAGCGGGGGAGGACACAGAAATCTGCGATCAACTGATCGCTGATATCACAGATCGGCTATCGATAGGTCCAAGGGAGCACAAATTGCAATCGACGGTCGAAGGCCCACGATGCATAGCGTATCGTTGATTCATGATGCAAAGCGTCGATGTTTCATATCGAAGATCGTAGGTAAAAAAGGGAACAAATAAACACAAAGTCAGAGCACCTTCGAACGCCGATATCATGAAAATCGTCAATAATCTGGGCCTTTAGTGTTAAAGCTCCGAGTGGGCTGAAAAACAGTTAACAAAGAAAATCAATGAAAAACCAAGGGCGGGTGGCCCCTTTTCTCTCTCCTCCAGGGGGCCATGTGGTGAAATATGATTGTTCATTATAAATGACATGTCATCTAATGTCATGATGATGCCATGGTAGTATGGTGATGATGTGGTGGTACGGAGGACACATGGCATGCTGATTCAACATTTTTAAGGTCCGTGTGGCATCTGACACGTGGCAGTTATGATGTCACACATTGGATATCGCATATCGATGATCGCACAAGGTAAGGTCCCTCCTCCATCAAAGTCCCATCCGGCTTGCGATTGCGATATGCGAAGACCCTCCTAGATGAGATATTTTATGTGTTATACCTTATGAGGATTTCGCGTCCAGACAATCAGCCAACGCTATGAAAGGAGGTAAAGAGGCTCCCTCTCCCGTGTTGCGATTGCGATACCCCGAGTGGGTCCAATCTCGCAGATCGGTGATCACAAGAGACAAGGGGAGACATCAAAGGCGAAGCATGATAAATCATCGGTGTGCAGGATTCTATGTAACAAAGGAAAAAGGCCCCTAGACAGGGGTCTAAAGGCCCTAACGCCTAAGGACTAAGCGCATGGTTCTAAATCTCGGTCATATAAAGAGAATTATAGAAATGGGCTAAACCAAAAGGGGCCAAGGAGCACCAGAACCCTTCATTCTTTCGCGCCTTTCAGAGTAAAAGTTTCACTGTTGTAGGGCCTCGATAGTATGGTACATAACCTTTAAAGGTGGATGGGTTGACAGTTGAAGCAGTGAATGAAGTATGGTGTAGTAAAAAATTAGTATAGGGGTACTCAGGAAGATTAATGGCTCAGCATGGAGCCCCGCTCAGTCATAAATCGAAGGACTACCTGGGAAAATTCTGTTGTTTCTCTATCACAATAAAACTCAGTTGCCCACTCCCACCTCCAAGAATGAATGCTTCATGCAGTTAAGGCGAAGGTGACAGAGACTAGCTAGGCCGCAAGAGGAGGCTCATAAGCATGGAGACGTGGCCTGATCAAGGGCCTTCACGGGAAGCGCAGGACGATAATTCCCTCCACCATCTTTCTTTTTTCTTCTTTTCTTTTGATTATTCAGTAATTTTATTTGTTTCCAAGAAAGGAACTATATCATTAGAAATAATTTTGGGCCACAGAGCTATCACAGGTCGAGACAGCTAGTCTAGCTGACAGTTATTCCTCTGCTAAGATATTTTGCAAAAATGGATTCAAATCCCCTCTTTTTTTCAGTATAAATATGGGGGAGAAAGACTTAGCCATGGTTCCATAATTCTGCAGTGACGAATCAGGATTTCTGTGATTCCACTTTAGTTCTACTTGCTTGTCCATGAGGGACTTGAGTGATATAAGGCTGAATGTAAATGTACTAGTATGTTGGACTCATATTGGATTAATTAAAACTCCTTAGTGATTCCAAGCAGATCAATGCGCAATATGTTTTCCCTTATGTAATCTCATTTCATATATGTTTTTCCTTCTTTGAAATAACGTAATGAGACTGTCGGTTTCTCCCTGATTCATGGATTTATCCGGGCTACTAAATAGAGAACAATACTTGTGTATATTAAAGATTTACTTATGTTATTCAATAGCCTACAGTACCTATAGTAATTACAAATTTACTTGTGTTATTAGATTAACCCACAATACCTGTATGAGCACAGATTTACTCACACTGTTTGGTGATAGGGGTACCCATGTTATTACTAGTATGAAAACCCAATAAGAACTCCGATGTTTCTATCTTTCCACCTCCTCTCTCTTCCATACTTCTGCTAGAACATCGTTTCTTAGGATTATGTGTTGTTAACAACCCTATGTATCGAATTTCATCCTTTGCGTAGAACATTGTTGCTTAGGATTCTGTCTTGTTTATAACTCTCTGTATCGAATTCCCTCCTTCCTTTCCTCCTCTTCACTTTACTACAAATTCAATATAAAGTTGCTTTTTGTTGTGTGTCAGCCACTAGAACCAGAAATTTCTCTTTGAGGTTGGCCCGATTTACACCTAGAGCATTCAGATACATGTATCGGCTTGAGTTTACATGCATGACAAACTATTGAACCAACCCCCCTCTATTCTCTTTTTACTTATATGACAATTTGAGTGCAACAGAAACCCCATTGGTAATCTTCCATGCACTCCTCTATTTAAGATATCCTAGGCACTGGTCTACAATCAACCCAGAGGTTGTTTCTAGGAAACTTTCTATGCCGCCTGAAGCACTCGTGCTGAAGGTGTCGTTAAAAGCTACAAAAATTACCATACAAATTGTTCTTGTTCTATAAACATAAATTCCATATTTACCTTTTATAAGGATGCAATTTGGTGTATATCAAATTATTGCTCCATCTAGAATATCCATGTTATAGGATCGTTACCATCAAACTTCCTCATATCGAATTTCGACGTGTAGTAGTTCCTTGGTGCTGACTTGAATCCATAATGATGTGGATCTTGGATTGAAAATTCATGATTATGGTTCTGTGATTGAATATTTTACTTTCCAATTGTGTTAAAATACTCCCCATATTTGATTGAGTTTCAACTCCATGCTTTTACTTATGTTCATGATTTCCTCAGATCTCCATATCCCTTTTAGGGAGATTCTATAATAGCATGCTTTACATTTTAAAAATTTTGTCCTTATTTTTAGTCATGTATTTTTGCATTTCTTCCTTGATATTTTGCATTTTTTTCTTGTTTTCCTTCATCCTTCGTTGCATATGTGACAACTCACCTTGCAACTTGGATACTTAGTACTAGGCATACTTTATCTCTTCATGGGCCATGGATAAGATTTCAGGAGGTTTAAGTGGTGAAGTAACTTTTGAAGCACCCTTAGGAGCCATGTGCACAAATAATAATTGTTCTCGTTTTCTTATTTATGAAAAATTTTGAATCACCAAAAATAGGTATTATAATCAAAAGTTATGCCAATTGTAAGTTATGTAGCTTTTAAAGCCATAATTTGTAGATTAAGTTATGCCAATTGTAAGTTATGTAGATTTTAAAGCCATAATTTATAGACTATCTAGACAATTGACCTTTGTTATGATATATCCATGAAATTTGAGCCCTTCTAAATCTAAAAAAATTTGCCTATAATATCTTGATATGTCTTATCTGCAATTCCACATGTTTGACCAAAATTTGTTGTTCCAAGTGAAAGTTATGATAACTTTCCCAAAACTTGGTTATTTTTAGCCAATTCATAGGAGAAAATTTATAATAATGTGTCATGTATCCAATTCTTAAAATCCGATTATGAAATTATTATCCTTGATACTTCGATATGTATCTTAAGATATATGGGGGAGAAAGACTTAGCCATGGTTCCATAATTCTGCAGTGACGAATCAGGATTTCTGCGATTCCACTTTAGTTCTACTTGCTTGTCCATGAGGGACTTGAGTGATATATGGCTGAATGTAAATGTACTAGTATGTTGGACTCATATTGGATTAATGAAACTCCTTAGTGATTCCAAGCAGATCAATGCACAATATGTTTTCCCTTATGGAATCTCATTTCATATATGTTTTTCCTTCTTTGAAATAACGTAATGAGACTGTCGGTTTCTCCTTGATTCATGGATTTATCCGGGCTACTAAATAGAGAACAATACTTGTGTATATTAAAGATTTACTTATGTTATTCAATAGCCTACAGTACCTATAGTAATTACAAATTTACTTGTGTTATTAGATTAACCCGCAATACCTGTATGAGCACATATTTATTCACATTGTTTGGTGATAGAGGTACCCATGTTATTACTAGTATGAAAACCCAATAAGCACTCCGATGTTTCTATATTTCCACCTCCTCTATCTTCCATACTTCTGCTAGAACATCGTTGCTTAGGATTATGTGTTGTTAACAACCCTATGTATTGAATTTCATCCTTTGACCGAAACATTGTTGCTTAGGATTCTGTCTTGTTTATAACTCTCTGTATCGAATTCCCTCCTTCCTTTCCTCCTCTTCACTTTACTACAAATTCAATATAAAGGTTCTTGTTGTTGTGTGTCGGCCACTAGAACCAGACATTTCTCTTTGAGGTTGGCCCGATTTACACCTAGAGCATTCAGATACATGTATCAGCTTGAGTTTACATGCATGACAAACTATTGAACCAACCCCCCTCTATTCTCTTTTTACTTACATGACAATTGGAGTGCAACAGAAACCCCACTGGTAATCTTCCATGCACTCCTCTATTTAAGATATCCTAGGCACTCGTCTACAATCAACCCAGAGGTTGTTTCTAGGAAACTTTCTATGCCGCCCGAAGCACTCGTGCTGAAGGTGTCGTTAAAAGCTACAAAAATTACCATACAAATTGTTCTTGTTCTATAAACATAAATGCCATATTTACCTTTTATAAGGATGCAATTTGGTGTATATCAAATTATTGCTCCATCTAGAATATCCATGTTATAGGATCATTACCATCAAACTTCCTCATATCGAATTTCGACGTGTAGTAGTTCCTTGGTGCTGACTTGAATCCCTAATGATGTGGATCTTGGATTGAAAATTCATGATTATGGTTCTGTGATTGAATATTTTACTCTCCAATTGTGTTAAAATACTCCCCATATTTGATTGAGTTTCAACTCCATGCTTTTACTTATGTTCATGATTTCCTCAGATCTCCATATCCCTTTTAGGGAGATTCTATAATAGCATGCTTTACATTTTAAAAATTTTGTCCTTGTTTTTAGTCATGGATTTTTGCATTTCTTCCTTGATATTTTGCATTTTTTTCTTGTTTTCCTTCATCCTTCGTTGCATATGTGACAACTCACCTTGCAACTTGGATACTTAGTACTAGGCATACTTTATCTCTTCATGGGCCATGGATAAGATTTCAGGTGGTTTAAGTGGTGAAGTAACTTTTGAAGCACCCTTAGGAGCCATGTGCACAAATAATAATTGTTCTCGTTTTCTTATTTATGAAAAATTTTGAATCACCAAAAATAGGTATTATAATCAAAAGTTATGCCAATTGTAAGTTATGTAGCTTTTAAAGCCATAATTTGTAGACTAAGTTATGCCAATTGTAAGTTATGTAGCTTTTAAAGCCATAATTTATAGACTATCTAGACAATTGACCTTTGTTATGATATATCCATGAAATTTGAGCCCTTCTAAATCTGAAAAAATTTGCCTATAATATCTTGATATGTCTTATCTGCAATTCCACATGTTTGACCAAAATTTGTTGTTCCAAGTGAAAGTTATGATAGCTTTCCCAAAACTTGGTTATTTTTAGCCAATTCATAGGAGAAAACTTATAATAATGTGTCATGTATCCAATTCTTAAAATCCGATTATGAAATTATTATCCTTGATACTTCGATATGTATCTTAAGATATATGAAAATTTCATAGTATGAAGCATCCCAAAAAAATTATAGTGAAAATGTCATGATTGCCTGTTTGAAACTCATTTTAGGACCATTCACAAACCCTAACTTACACACGATATATCTTTGAAAGTATAGTGAACTAGAATATAATTTTTTTACTAAACATACATTGAGATTTTTTCGTAATAAGATCAGAATTTCATGGTATGGATCTTCCTGAAAAATAATTATATTTCAACTTTCATTATTACTCATTTGAGACTAATTTCAAGACCATTCACAATCCTTAAATTTCACAACGTATATCTCCAAAAGCTTAGAGAAATAGAATTTAAGATTTTTACTAGATGTACCTTGGGATGTGTTCTCAATCTAACCAAAATTTCATAGTTTGAGATGCTCCCAAAAAAAGTATAACAAAAATGATGACATGACTTGTTTGAAACAACAAAACCCTAGGATCATAGCTATGATGCCAAATGTTATGAACTTGCACCTTAAAAATGATAAAAATCCAATAATTACAATCCACTTTGATGGGAAACCTCCTTTTATAATGAATACAATGTCTAAAATAAGATTTGCTTATTTTAAGACTAGGTCTCCTTAGTATATATATAGGAGACAAAGGGTATAATTATAATGAAATGATACATTAATGAAAATTTATAGCTGACATAACAGTGTAAAAATAATAAAATCAATATCTAAGGATTAATGGGGGTTTTAGGGTTAACATGGGGCGTATATAGTCTTAACAATTAGGGATAGAAAGAGTTGAAAAAATGATAGAAAAGAGTTTTTTTGTTAAGATTTTATAGGGTGAAAAATATATGACTCTTGTGAAAAATGAGTAAAATAGTCATGAGGTCATTGTGAAATAATAATAATGATTTTTACCAACATGAAAAATAAATAATAATATTAATATATATGGGGAGAAACAAAGGAGAAAAGGACCTTAAAAAAAAAAAGCAATTTAAAGAAGGAATTTAAATGCTAGAAAAATGCTTTAGGGGTAGAGATCGAGGTAGGAAGAAAGACTTTAGGAAATTGTAACAACCCCGTTAAAAATCCATGTAATAAAGTTAATAAAGGAAAAAATAAGACCAAGGTCATGGGACACATATTCCAAGTTGAATGTTGGGCACAACCATTGAAATGGGGATCACTGGTGATTAATTAATGACCATGGAAGTTAGCAAAGACAAAGATGTATTTATTGACATTTTATTTATGAAATAAAGGAAAATACGAGAAAAGGGAAGTGAAAGGTCACATATTTGCATGTGAGGAAAATTGAAGGAAAAATATAGGAAAATGAAGAAAATAGAGACCTCAATGTTAAAAAAGATTCTGAGTATCATTTCATGGATTTTTGTTAGTTTTAGCTTGGAGCTCTCTTCTATTCTCTCTTTCTCTCTCAAACTCTTGCACACTTAGAGAAATGTTAGAGCACATTGGATTTGGAGAAAGAAGGCAAAAGAAAGTAGGAAAGAACAAGGGGATATCGGGATTAAAAACTACAACTTGATTGATTTGCAAGTACCAAGTCACATGTATGATTTACTTGCTAGTTTTGGCATACATGGTGTATGCATGTGGTTATTTGGTTATGGTCTATCATTGGCATGGAGGATTGCCTAGATTGACAATGGTTTTGCCTAGCCTTGTTATTTCCTGGATAACAATGGTGTTGTGGGTTTTCCCATTTGTTTTCTGATTGGTGCTCATGTTCCTTATGGTTGTGGGTTGAGTTTTTAATTCTTGGAGCCTTGGTTAAACAAACGCTCTAGAAGCCTTGGAAAAACTTGTGTTGAGTTACTAGTCCTAAAAGCCTTTGTTGGACAAAAACTATAGAGCCCTTGGTGGGTTGAGTTACTAGTCCTGGAGCCTTGGTTAGACAAACACTCTGGAGCCTTGCGACAACTGCGGGTTGAGATGCTAGTCCTGGAACTGGGTTGGAACAAATTCTTTGGAGCCCTCGACAAGTTGGGTGGAGACCGATATGTTGATGTTAGTAATGTCCGACCGGGAGGTGGAATCACTGGTTGAAGGTTGAGGTGGTTTGGCCTTTGGAAGCCCTGGTTTGGTTTTGCTTGGTTTATTCCATGAGATCCCATATTCGTGCTTGGAATATGGTGTGGGTATGATTGAATGAAAGAGAGATTTTGTTTAACCTAATCTATGGTTGGGTTGTACGTGGAAGTCCTTGACTTGGTTGGATTTTTCATATGTTAATAAGAGTTATTTCCTCTTGTATTCTATGAGTAAATGTACTTGTTATGATGTGGTTTTGATGGTTGTTCTATCATTTTTATTATTATGGTTTTACGCTGGTTATAAACATGGTTTCATGACAAATTCTAGTTATGGCTCTTATCATGTTTTGATTGGCTATTGAATGCATGATCTAATAAATGTTATGGAAACTATTATGAGAGGGAATTAGACCTTTTTGATGAATTTCAGATAAGTATCAGAACCTTATGTTCAAATATGCATTTATGACTTGTAAAGTACTATGTACACAAAGTGTTTGTGTAAATGAGTAATTTGGACCTCCAACTTCTAGAGGTCATAAATTTGGCATATGATCTCCATTTTATTATCATAATACCTCGTTTCAAAGATCTCCACGATGAGGTTGAAAATACACAAATATACTAGTATTGCGCTTTCATGGTCTCTCTGTTTTCCCTGAAAATATCTTTTAGGCCCTCAAAATGATCTCAGAAGTTTAGAACCCAAAAAAACTACCAAAAATAGAAAGTCGTGTTAAATTTAAGGAAATAAAATTGAAAAGAATAGTATTGGGTCAAGTTAAGATGATAACAGTGTGATCGTGTCTCATTGGGTGTTTGTAGTCAGTTCTGGACACATGGAACCCATTTTCCATAAGTGCATATTGGCTATTAGATCTCACATAGTAACTCTCATCTCATGTTTACCCTGATGAACTTGTGAATTTGGGTAAATGTGGGAGGAGGCGTAACAAAAACAAAAAGAAGAAAGGCTTAATGACCAAGATGATGGATAGTGGGATTCCAAGATTTGCTAAATTTGTAGCCATTCATTTTGTTAAAATGGTTATGGTGTATTTCAATTTCAAGCACTTCCTAAATGATATGAGAGGAGTGATATGGTGTTGAGGCGGAAATTCCAGTTTGGCTAAAGAAAATGAGGTGTTTAGAATTGTGGGAATGTTTAGTGATAGTTGACATGGAAATGTGGTTTAGAATGTGTCAACTATCTATTCCTTGCAGTGGTATGATCCGGATTGTCCAAAGTTTTTTGTTCATTGTGTCGACGTTTCAAACCCCAAAGGGGGTCCATCATCAGGACAAATCAGAAAGATAGAAAAAGAATGAAAGATTATTGAGAGAAGGAGACATGAACCTGGATATAAATAGACCAAGAACCCTAATTTTATCTAAGTGCCGACACTTGATTTCAACATTTTTCATTTTTAATTTAATTAATTATTCAATTATTCAAAATTAGCTCAGGATTTTTAATTATTTTAATTATGAACCTTAATTATTTATTCATTGATGATTTTAGATTTTCATTTTATTTAATTAATTAATAATGAGTTTAAATATTTTATTTAATTATACAATTTTAATACAATTTTAATTTTTATTTAAATTAATACAATTTTATATAATTAATTATAAAATTTTTAATAAATTGATTAAAAAAATTTTTCTACTTTAATTTAATTTAATTTTATTTATTTTTTCCAAAATCTTTTTATTTTATTTTTGAAATTTTTGAAAATTATGGGATTGGAAATAACTATACTATTAGTACGAATGTATGATTTTAATGGAGATAGGGATTTTAGTAAACACCATTTTCCAAGCAGAGGGTCATAATTTTATGCATCACCATGACTAACGATGAAAACATGTACACTCAATCGTTACTTTTTTTGGTCAAACGATTGAGTAAGATTCCTAATAGTAAGATCTCATTCATGTTGGACAAAACTATTAAATTACTTAATTGGAAAAACACTAATTCTAGAGTGATGTCATTCCATGGTTAGTGGGCAAGAATTTTCCAATGAGTGGATTCCAAACCTAAATATCATATCAACTCCATAGAAATCTTGAAAGGTCAAGCAAGCAAAATATTATCATATTGAAGACAAAAAAAAAAAGACACAACAACAACGATAATTTTATGCAAAAAACATAGTTACCAATCAAATGGGAACTATTACCTCAAAACAGGTACTCGAGTCCAAAAATCCTAAAAAAACATGAAAAAACACCTTGAAATCGAAAAATGTTGATGCCATAATAATTTATTTATTTATTTATTATTATTAATTTTTGGTAAATAACAATAAAAAACAATAAAAGCCATTTTGTTTGGTGCAATAAACACCTTGAAATTGAAAAGCATTGATGCCAGAATAACGTTTCTTTTTTTCAGGGTACATTTTCAACACTTTTTAGTAATGACGTTAATAACAAAAATATCATGACTTTAAAAAACTTTAAATTTCCAATGATTTTCAAGCATGACATTAACGATAAAATATCATGTCTTTGAAAACCCTTAAAATTCCAATGATTTTTAAGCATGACATTAAATTTAAAATATCACTTTTTTGAAAAACCTCAAAATTCCAACAATTTTCAATCATGGTGCTAAGAAAAAATATTTTTAATTGTTTTCAGCCATAACATTAAAGATAAAATATCACGACTTAGAAAAACACTAAAAATCTTGACAATTTTTCAACCATGGAATTAAAACCAAAGATTATGACTACAAAACAATCTTAAATTTTCAAAATATTTTAAGCATGACTTTATGGAAAAGATTTATGACTAAAAAACTTTAAAAATGAACACCTGAATGAAAGAGTTATTATACCAAGAGTAATTTCTCTTAAATGCTAAATGTATAGCGATTTTGAAATCTTAGCCTAAGACAACTTGATACATTACGAAAAAAATTTAAAAATCAACTATCAAATTGACACGTAGTGTAGGTGAGCTCAACCCATTGTAATGATAACTTAAAGACCAACCACGAAATTAACACATTGTGGGGCAGATTCTATTCATTATAATGAAAAATTTAAAATCAACTATCAAATTGCACATAATGGGATCATGTTGCTAGACAAGCATCGACATATACTCTATATATATATATATGAAAGATACATAAGAAGACAAAAATAAATATTAAAAAAAAAAAAAAAAGTAAAACATAAAAAAAACATGACAAAAAAATCAAATATAAAAAATAATAGTAAGACATAAATATAAAATAATAATAAAATTGTAAAAAAAAACTTAACCAGACCATGTAAAAAGAAAAAAAAAAAAAAGAAGAGTAAAATAAACAAAAACTAAAGAAAAAGATAAAGAAAAACATTAAAAGAAATCAAAAACTAAATCAAAAAAAAAAAAAAAAAAATCCCACGAGACCAATTGGCTAGGAAGACGATCCATGAAGAAAAAAAAAAAACAAAACAAACAAAAAACAAAAAATCATAAAAAAAAAAAAAAAAAAAAAAAAAAAAAAAAAAAAAAAAAAAAAAAAAAAACTTGTAAAAATGGGAAAAATTTAATAAATAAATTATAATATATAATAATAAAAACTAAATATATATATATATATATTATATAAGAGTAATATAAATAAATTAAATTAAAACTTAAAATTAAAAAAATTAAATGAAAAAAAAATAAAACAAACAAAAAAAAAAAACTAAAGAAAATTAAAAAATAAAAAATAAAAAATAAACAATTTAAAAAACGATAAAAAAAACTATAAAAAAACAATAAAATAAATAAATAAATTAAAAACTCGCCAACAATTCTACAAAAGCCGGCCACCTCTCCTCTCCTCTCACTCCCCTCTCCCTCACCGGACCCCTACCCTCCCTTCCACTCCCCCTCACCCCCTTACCCCTTCCCACCTGGGCCCTAGCCAGCGGCTAGAAGGTCGATTCCTAGAATCAGCCTGCGGCCTCCTAGCCACTGGTTGGGGGGCCCCGAGCGGCAACGGGGGGTAAGGGGTGAGGGGGAGTAGGGGGGGGGAGGGACGGTGAAGGGGGTGAGTGGAGCGGGGGGCACGAGAGAGAGGCGAGGAAGCAATGGTAGGGTGGTGACGGAGTGAGAGGGGAAGGGGAGAAGAGGGTAGGTGAGGGAGGGAAGAGGGGTGCATCGAGGGTGAGTGAAGCGAGAGGCGAGGGGGTGAGGAAGAGGCCAGGAAACATGGGGTGGAGGGCAGGGGAGAAGAGAGCGGTCCGGGAGGTGGGTGAGCGGAGATGGTGGCCATAATATTTTTGAATGATTTTTTCAAAAAAAAAAAAATTAATATTGTTTAAAAAATTTAATTGTTTTGGTTTAAATTGCTTTTTTAATGGTTTTATTTTTATTTGTTTTTTTTTAAAGTGTTTAATTTTTTAAATTGTGTTTTAAATTGTTTCAGTTTTATTTTTTAATTTTAATTGTTTATTTTTAATTGTTTTTATTTAAATTGTTTTAAATAGTTTTTTTTTAATGTTTTTTTTTTTTTTGCCTGCCTAGATATAGTAGGTGAGTGAATAGGTTACGACTACGCTCGCTGCTTGCTTGCACCAATTCCCACCAAGAAAGATATAGGGAAGGCCAAGCTAAGAAATCTATTTCCATACCCATGAATGCATCCCGCCTCACATGGAGAGAGACGTGATGAAAAGGCATGTTTCAATGGCTGGTGATTCCAAATCAAATGTACCTTATGGGAACATGAATTGTGCGAGGAGCCCCTCAAGTAAGGTCAGCCCTCAAGCCAGAGGAACCCCTCAAGTAAGGCCAGGCTTTTTCGCCAAGTTTTTCCCCCTCAAGTTAGGTCAACCCCTTAGTAAGAGGCGGCCTTCTACGTAGTTCATAAAGATGTTCTGTAAGGAAGGGTCGCTAGGTTGTGAAGTGTGTGCTGCTTCCTACTAGTGTGTAACAACCCCTTTCTATGGGAAGGGGTTTTGGAATAAGACTAGTTAAGGAGGTGGGTTATCAAAGCAGCACACACTTGTTAGTTCAGAGTTTGAGTAAGCCATCATTATAGCAGACCAAGTCGTTGCACCATGTGGAGGAAAGCACGACTATTTTCATTTTTGGGTTATAATGGAACTACCTACTTGCTGGGTAATAAAAGCTACCGCTATAACTACATCTCGAATGGATGGAAACATTGGAAATTAACACGAGCCGGGAATACCTGTTGATCTTATTTTTATAGAACTAGAGGCAATGGGAGCAAAGATTCTTGATCCACCATTCCCAGGAGAAGAGAGGGTGTTTTTGACATGTTCTCTGTGATCGAATGCCAGTCAGCAATGGGGAGTAGTTTTTTAATTTTTTTAATTTAATTTTTTTTATATTATTTTTTATTTCCTTATTTATTATAAATATTAATTAAAAAATAATTCATATATATACTATATATATATATTGTTTATTTAATGTATTAATTAAATTTTTTTGGTAAATTTAAAGTTTTTGTAATGAGGTTTTTTTTTTATTATTTTTTAAAGTTAAAAAGATTTTTAATTTTTTAAATTTTTTTATGGATCAATTGTTTTCTCTAAATATATATAATTTTTTGAAAAAAAAACATTTTTTAGTTATTTTTGTTTTTTTCATTAATTTTTATTCATTTTTTTTTTTTTAACCAGTTTTTTTTTTCATTATATATATATTAATTATATATGTATTATTACTAACATGTTTTGTGTTTTCCGTTTTTTATTTTTTTGTCATCTTTTTTTATTTTTATTTTTTTCCATAAAGAAAATTCATAATTTCATAAATAGAAATTACATGTTGTGAATGCCCAAAGGCATATGCTGTAAACGTGGCTATGGAGTTCACTTTCAAAAATAAAAAATAAAGATATACAAGGTAACCTAGAGGGTGTGTTGTTCTGGTGCAAATAACCACTATGTATAAGCCCAAAAATTAACCCACGTAGGGGTTGACAACCATATACTCTATTCGTTATGTACAGAGCAAAAAACTAAAAAGGTTCAGAATCAAAAAAGCTGTGTAAATTAGAGGTTGTTGCCCCTCTGTAGTCCCTCATCTATATATGGTCTGTGGAAATAATGATAGATCCCTGCAGGAGTATGTTCTGCAATCATCCACTCTCCTAGAGGACGATGCGTCGCTTCTTTTGATAGCTTGTTAGCAATTTCATTTCTTTCCTTGTAGATGTGAGAAACAGAAATCTAATCAAAGAATGTTTTGAAAAAAATAATTTCTTGCAATATAGATCTCAATGAGTATGTAGTGCAAACAGCTGCATTGTTAAACTAATCAGTCACTATCTTTGAATCTCCAAAGATTTGTATGTTTCGGCATTGTTTCAGGATAGCAAAGTATAGTAGATGGCAGAGTGTTATCAATTCAGCATGATTGTTGGTGCCAGGTCCCAGTCCCAAACAAATATGGTAGTAGTGTGTTTCAGAAAGGTAGAGGCAAATACCGCCCCCACAGCCGTGTTGTTGGGAAGCACCGTCATAATAGGCCCACGAGATAGCTTTGTTGATCTGTTCCTGTTGTATAATCCTTTGTCTCTTTTGGTTGTCATCATTTGGAAGCTCTTCGTATGCGGCACAAATCTGTGGGGGGAGAAGATTCCAGTTTACTAATTTATCTTCAAAAATTTTATTATTTCTTTTGAGCCAAACGTACCATGGGACGAGAAGAGGAAGGTTTCTTGATTTTGCTACAGCTGATGTACACCACCATTTCTCCCAAGCCATTGTTATACCAACCCCCTGCCAGTTTCTAGTCATATTTAGAGTTAGAAGGACTTGAGTCCATATGCTTCTGGTGGTAGGGCAGGTGAGGAAACGATGTTGGGTTGATTCTTCTTCTTGGAGGCAAAGTACACACCGAGAACGCCCCATAAAAGCCCTCCTTTTTAGATAGGAGCCCGTGGGGATCTTATCTTCTAATATATTCCACATCAAGAGTCTGGTACGTGGAGGAGCTTGTAATTTCCATAGGTTATACCACCAGCTTCTTATGACCTCCGGTTTCTTTTCTGCTATGATTATGTCATACCCCTGTTTCGGTGTGTATTGCCCAGCTTTAGAGTGAGCCCAAATTAGTTCATCTTCAACATTTTGTAATCTAACATGTGTTTCTGTAAGAGCCTGAAGGTAGATTTGCCATATTCTACTCCAATCATCTGGTATGTGCCAGTGCGGATTAGTCAGCCAGGCTTGAGTATGGAAAGTGGTATTTTGCTAATCCCCAATTTGTCCCAGAAACTTGATACCTCTGTTGTTTATGTGCTGGATCAGTCCAACCGGTAGTATATGGGAGTTACCACTACCTATCCAAGGATCAATGCTAATTCGGATAGAGGCTCCATTGCCAATCTTCCATAATAAGCCATCCTTGATGATAGAAATAGAATTGAGAATGGCCCTCCAAATCACCAAAATTCCCTTCCTGTGCCAAGATGGGTTTCTGATCCAGTCCATGATAGTCAATGGCCAGATGTATTTATGGAGAATAACCTCAGCCCAAAGGCTATTTTGTTTTAGTAAGAGCCAACTCTGTTTGGCTGCCAAGGCTTGATCAAAAGCCGGAAGTAGTTTAATTCCCCAGCCTCCCCACTTCTTCGGAGTAGCAATTCTTGTCCATTTTACCCAGGAAAATGGTCTGCCCTCCTTGCTTCCATTCCAGAGGAATCTACAATAGATTTGTTGAATTCTATGAAGTATTCCTCTAGGAATCCAGTCAAGTGACATCCAGTACACCGGGGTGGCTTCAAGGATTGTTTTAATAAGGACAAGTCGGCCTACCCTAGACAGGAACTTATGACACCAACAACTTATTCTCTTCTCCAATTTTGTGATGAGCCAGGTCCAGTTTGAAATCTTATAACCATCTGGTTTTAGTTTGAAGCCCAAATATTTTAATCCCCCCATCAAATCAGTTGCTTGAAAGGGAAAATATTGAGTGGCCAAATGAGATTCCTGTAGGGTACATTCAGATAGAGAGATGGTGGATTTTTCTCTGTTGATCTCCATTCCTGTGGCTCTGCAGAACAAGTTCAAAATCTCATTCAACGAAGTCGTGTCCCAGACACTGCCATTCAAGAAGATCAATATATCATCTACAAAAAGTAGATGTGTCAGGTAGAATTGATCCATAATTTTTAGGCCTTGAAGGCCCCCCCTTCTTTTTTCCGTAGCAATGAGTCTACTCAATCCTTCCATGACTAATAAGAAAAGAAGTGGTGATAAAGGGCATCCCTGCCTTATCCCTCTATCAATATTGAAGGTGGGCGATGCTGAACCATTAATGAGAATGGAAAAAGAGACAGAGGAGATGCATCCCATGATCCAACTGATGAGAGCTAGGGGAAAACTCAAATGAGTAATAATCATCGTGATGTACAGCCAATTCACTTTTGTCAAAGGCCTTTGACAGATCAATTTTGAGAGTGAGTCCCTTGAGATTTTTGAGTTTGATGGAGTGGAGGGCTTCCTGGGATGTACCAATGGCATCCTAAATATGTCTATGGTGGAGGAAGGCAAATTTCTCCTTAGAGATGTGATTGGATAATATAGGCTTGATGTGGTTGGAAATGATTTTAGAGATGATTTTGTAAAGACAGTTGCAAAGGGATATAGGCCTGAAGTCGTTAAAAGAGGATGGTGAATCAGTCTTAGGGATCAAGGCCAAGTAAATGAAGTTAATGGGGGGGTGGATGTGTCCCGATGTTCTGCTTTCTTCAATGACTGCAAGTAGATCCCCTCCCAGTAGCTCCCGAAAAGCCAAATAGAACTCCACTGGCTAGCCATCCATGCCAGGACTCTTATCTTTCTTGAACCACTTGAGAGTTCCTTCCAATTCCTCCAGAGTGACCGGTTGATTTAAGTCCTCTGCCTCTTCCTGATCCACAAACCTTGGAAAATGGACAGCTAAATTGATGATATCCGGGAGGTTGATGGCTGTTGGCGCAGTGAATTGCCTCTTGAAATGTGTAATCCCCAATCTGGCTAATTATGGGTGAGTAGAGGCCCAACCCTCACGCTCACAAGGCATCTTCCAGATAGTATTTGTGGCCTTTCTTCCATTTGCAAAGTTGTGGAAGAATTTGGTATTACCATCACCCGCTTTTCAATATCCATTGTTCTTCCTTTTCCAATAGCATCTTATTCTTTTGGTTCTCCAACGTGGCTAGATTTATTTTAGTCTCCTTTGATAAGAAACCCAATCCCTATTCATCTGTTAACTGTGTAATCTATAATTCAACATCAACAAGTTGTTGGTCATCTCTCAGCTTCTTTCTCTTAGACCACTCCTCTATAAATGACCTGAGTTTATTTAGCCGAATACAGAAGTCCGCAGCTGACCTCTGTTCCCTCAAGGGGGGTTGAGCTCTCTAGAACTCAGTCACCATGTTGATGTAGTCAGAATCTTTAAGATGCCCAGCAAAAAAATTGAAAGGGGAGCGCGACTTTTTTTATGGTCCGGTGATTTGGAGAAATATGGGTAGATGATTAGATGATCCCCTAGTTCCCAGCATTGTCGATAAAGGGGAAGGTAACGAATGAGGTCTTCATGAATCAAGAACCGATCCAATCTTCGGCCCAGGGCAGCCTCCCTAGTCCGCCTATTGTGTCAGGTGGGCAGTTTCTTATTCATGGGAACATCAACTAAATTGCAGGTATCCAGAAGAGTACTCATCTGATGAGAAATAGGATCGATTTGAGCTTGATGTCCCTAGGATTATTCCATGCCCAAAGAAAAGTTTAGATCCCCCCTTATGATGGTGGTGTCTGTGACTAGATCATGTTCCAACAAATTGTGCCAAAATTCCATTCTGTTCTGATTAGGGGCATAAATGTTAATCACTTTTAACTGAAGTCCCAACACCCCTATGAAAATGTCCATTCCAATGAAACCCATACCGCCCCAGGTGGATATATGCTTAACAGTTTTAGGATTGATGCCAATTGCAAGACCACCAGATCTGCCCATGGCATCCATACCTTGAAATACCCAGCCCGACAGAATAGAGTGAAGGGATCGGATAGTGTTGTTAGAAGTGCCAAGAGTTTCTTGAAGGAAGAGTATGTCACAGAATGTATCCTTTAACAATCTTTTGAGAGTCAATTTCATTTTGGGGTTGGCTAGTCCCCAGCAGTTGTAGGAGAGCCAAATCATGAGGGACCATGGGCAGTGGGCTCAAATTCTCTAAGCGCCCTCTCAATGGTATGCTGTCGGCCCCTCGCAAAATCTGCCACCATTGACTTGATGGCAGATTTGATCTTGGATGGGCGCCCTCTTGCTGGTTTATGGAGCTTGGTCCTTCCTGGGGAGAGGCCCAATCCAAGATGTGGGGTTTTAGGTCGAAGTCTGGAACAGAGGTTGTAGGGATGGCAACCTGGCCTAGAGGGGGAGGAAGTGTGAGAAGGGGGAGTGGAGAAATCCCTGAGGGAGGTGGGAGTGGTGGAAAAAGTGGGCGAGGGCAGGCATAAAGAGCAGGGGATGGAAGGAAAAGTGAAAAATGCAGAAGAGGGGGGATGCAAAGATGTATGTAGAACATTTAACATAACATCTGAAAAAAGAGCATCAGATATGGGGAAAGACTCATTACCCGGTAGAGAAGTAGCTTCCGCTGCTAATTTGGAGTGGGTCCTGGGAGGAGATGATGGAGCTTTTCGCCAGTTCCTAGTCTTCTTTGTAGCATCCACCACAACTTCAGCTGGTGCCCCTCCTTGTTTTTGTTCACCCTTGTTCTGCTCTACAGAGGTCTGTTGCTTCGTCCCCTTTGAGTTTTCAGTGGTCATCGAAGAATTTAGAGGGCTATCCTTATATAGGTGACCCACTTTGTGGCACCTCCTGTAGTGGAATGGGACTCCTTCATAGTCCAGAAGTTGTTTGCGAGAGAAATGCCTCCTGTGAAGAGTAATTTTTTCCTCCAGCCCAGCCTTGGTGTCAAGGTGAACCAAAATCCTTGCCATAGTCATGATTCCATTGTTTTCATAGGACTTGTCATGTTCCAGGTGATGATCCCCAGAAAGGGGTAATTATATGGGCTCATTCAACCTCGTAATTCGACTTAATCCACCATTCTCATTAGTTTATTGCATGTTTTTTATTATATTTATGCTAATAGAGTGAATTGGGTTAGTCACTATGCCAACAAGTCTAATGTGTGCTTTATGCAGTCTTTTTGGTCAATTTGAGACAAAATCAAAGGTTTTAATGAGCACTTGGCAGCCAAATTCGTGGAAGAACAAGGGAGAGGATTTGTAGGAAGGCGTCCCCTTCATTTATGAGCCCTTACCTCGAATTCTCCACCACCATCTCGGAGTTCAAGGGCCACCACATCGATTATCACAAGGGAAGCCGAGAAAGGCCTAGTAAAGTTGTTGTTAACTGCAAGTTTTGGCAGCAGATTTCCTAAAGTTTAGGAGGACTATTGAGGTCCTCAATTTGTATAAATAAGAAGGATTAGAGCCTCATTTCAGTTAGCTAGTTTGTAGTTCGATTTTAGTTAGTAGGTTAGCTCTGCATTTCAGCACATTTTCAAGCTTTTCCTTGTGGACAGTTTTTGGAATGTAACTATTATTTCTTGCTCAATAAAAATGAATCCAGCTTTGCACCAACTCTAATCTCTCTTAGGAGGTTATAGCTCTTGGGGTTGGGCCCAACCCAACTTCCCAGTACCTCCTTTGTGTACCTTTATGTGTCTTTGCTGCATTCTTAGAATAAAATCTGTTATTTAGGTTAAGATCTTGCTTTGTTACTTAGGTTGCTTTTGATGATTAAAATAGCTTTTCATGCTTCAAGTTGATTTGACAGTTTGATTACAAAAAAGATCTTCAGAAAATGCCATCAAGCAACCCTTGATCTCACCTCTCCCTCTTTGGGACCATGAGCTGAGACCAAGGTGTCCTTGCTGCCACAAAAACATTGTTTTTGCCTCTTCATGCAATTTCTAGTGTTAGATTTTTAGTTAGGAAAGTTGATACCAATTGTACTTTCATGTTTAGAATATATTCTTACTTAGTTTCCATAGTTATCTTGCATGATTTTCTGCCAATAAACTTCTATTCATCATGTTTTTGGTTTCTAGGTCAAAATAGCTAGATCTTTGGTTTGCATAGTCTTTGTTTAGTCAATTGGAAAATAATGTGCAGATCACCTATGATACCTCTTAGCCTACCCTTGCCCCCTCCATGCAATCTGCTTCGTCCTCTAACTCGAATTCTTGTCTTTCATTTGCCACATTTTCCCACTTTTCCCTAATTTCTACATTCTTGTGCATCATTGCTCCCTTCATCCTTGAACAAATTCAATCGCTGCTTAGCCTCATTCAACAAGTCCTAGACCCCTTAACATCTTTATCCAACCTCTATTTCCACTTCCCACCATTTTTCCTCCATCAACCTCCAAAATCCTCTTTTCAGAACATCCTGTAGAAGCTACAGAACATCCTATAGAAGCTATAGTACATCCTGTAGAACCCCTGTAGACTTCCTGTAGAAGTTCACGAAAGCAGTTTTCTGAGATCCGATCACTGTGAAACTCTCTGGAAGGGTGCTAGGGACCCCTTAGGCCCTCTTCTCACCTTCCCAACCCCCTGCAAGCATTTCCTTTTTCCAATCAATCTCTGCACAGAAAAAATAGTCAAAGCACATGCATAATAACTCTGCGAAATTACTCAAAAAATGAAAAAAGATGTTTTCTTCATATTTTTCTTTAGAAGTAGCTTAGTCACATGCATTTTACCTTTCTAGAAGTCAATGACATCCATCTCTATAGCTTTCATCTTTTTACTTGCACCAGTAGGGTTAGTCGGTAAAACTAGAGTTTGTTGGGGTTTGCATTTCCTTTCAGCTTTCCGCTTCTTTTTGCAAGTAGATTAGCCTCCTTTGAGTTAGATTTTGTCCATCATATTTAAAAGCTTCTTCTAAGAGCTCATAGAAGTTAGCTTAAGCGCCTAGCGGACTTGTGCTAGCTAATCCAGTGATAGCCTGCGGTAAGAGCTAGTACTTGTGCATATAGCACCGTCGCTTCCAAGTTTGTTACGAACTACCAGGTTGATAAAAGTAAAGAAGGGAGTCCCAGGAGTTGCAGCATTATTGCTGCAATACTGGATCCCACCATATTTTTGCGTCGTTGTTGGGGAGGCATCAAAGTATTGGTGATTGCTGTTTTTCTTCTATTTTCTACTACAACCTTCTGCTAAGTAGTTTATTTCAGCAAGAGTAGAGTAGTTGTTTTATTTCCATTCTGCAATTTCATTTCCGAAAAAGTAGATTAGACAAGTCGTGCTTTCCTAGACTAGCATTTCAATTCCGCAATTTCAATTCTGCAAGCGTAGATTAGCATTTCAATTCCGCAATTTCATTTCTGCAAGCGTAGATTAGCATTTCAATTCCGCAATTTCATTTCTGTAAGCGTAGATTAGCATTTCAATTCCAGAATTTCAATTCTGTAAGCATAGCTTAGCATTTCATTCTTGCAATTTCATTTTAGCAAAATAGATTAGTCATTTCCTGCGTTCATTTCAATTCTGCATTTTCATTTCAACAAGATAGATTTTAGTTAGTTGCAGTTCAATCTATTTCAGTTTTGCAGGTACAAGCAAAAAAGAAACAAAAATCAACGAAAAAGATTTCATTTCATGCCTTGTAGGAGTAGAGATAATTCAGAAAAATGTTTGCACAACACCCCCACTGCTTCACACAGCCAACCTTCTCTCTTCCTCTATGGATGTGATTAAGAAGAACTCCTAGGTGGACAACAAGACATATTTGAAGAACCTCTAGGGGAGAAGAAGAAGAAAACATTCCTTTGGAGCAAATGGTTGCAAACGGAAATGTTGGGAGCAATACCTTATCCAAAAACGAATTTTCAAATCAGATGGAAGATTTCAAGAGTGAGGTGAGGCAATTTCTTGCCATGCAACTGGATACCTTGCAGATCCAAAGGAAGCAAGAGGAAGCCAAGAGGGCTTTGGCCATCTTTTGTCCCAGGTGCACTAGAAAGCATCCTAGGAATGAATGTCCATTGCACTCCATAGAAGTGTGTTTTGTTTATGAAAAAGACCATCCTACAGATCAATGCCCTTCCTTACCCAGAATCAAAGCTGCATATCAGAGGGCTAAAGGAGCCACTGAACCACTGTATTATATGATCCAAAGGAGGCCACATGGACCCATACCTTACCAGCAAGGACTGTAAGGGACATCCCAAACCTATTATGATCCCTATCAAGCCACTTCCATGTCTTCTTGGGGTCCCCCTTCTCATCCTCCCTGATTCACACCTCCTCCTTGTTCCTTCACAGGTCCACATTATGCCCAACCAGCTGCTCATCCATTTCATCCCTACGCTCAGCCACAACCTTAGTGGAATGCACCTCATCAAGGGTGGAGGCCCCAGTACAACTCTCCTCCTGCTCATTTTCCTCCACCACCTGCTCAACCATAACCATCGCCTCCTGCTCCACCAAGGCAGCCCCAAATGCCTGCTCAACCGAACTCGAACCCAAATAACAAGCAGGCTCAGCAAGTATATAGTGGGAAGCCACCTGCCCAACCACAACCCCATCCACATCCATCTCAAATATACACCCCCACTCAACTACCCGTACCACCATTTCCAAACCCGCACATTGAAGTAGCTCAACCTGATTGCAATGCTGAGGCACAACATGTCCAAACAACTCCTCTTGAGCTCAATGATATTCACCATAGCTCAGGAAGATTATTGCAAAATAGAGATAATATTAACAGCATTGAAGGACCACCTCCAGCAAAAGAAGATTCAAAAGAGGATATCAAAGGACCATGGGCTACACTTGATAAAGAGAAGACATCAGAATCAGAGATCGAGAGAGCTCCCTCATGGTTACCATCAAATCCTCCATGTATATAAGAGAAAAATCAGCAAAAAAAGGAAGATGTGAAGGTCATGATAGAAGAAGATATGAAGAATGATCTAGATCAGCAAAAGGACCAAGGATATCAGAGCTATATTGAGATATGGTTCCAGACGGTCACTAAGTTGCAGCAGTACTCTCTTCCTCAACTATGCTTGATCCCTTCAAAGTCAAATCATTTGGTCTCTGAAATCTGGATACCTGTCAAAGCATGCATTTCAAGCCTCCACATCATTTTTCCTATCATCTCGATGTGCACATGGCTCCATTGGAAGTATTCTTATACTTGAAAATGATTTTGTTTTTCAAGTAGGGTAGGGTTTAAAAAAAAAAAAATGAAAACAAGAGGAAAATAAAAATCTAAGGTGAAAACCTCTTCAAAGGTGCCTCGGATTGGCTCATTGATTGAAAACCTCCATGAGGCGGTCGATGGGTTGGAAAAAAAGAGAAAATAAAAGAGAATAAGATCCATGGGTGAAAACCTCTCTTGGAGGCGCCTAGAGCAGGCAATTAGGGTGAAAACCTCCATGAGGCGCCCTAGTTGTTTTCAAAAAAAAAGAGAAAAAGAAAAAAAGAAAGAAGAAAAGAGAAAATAAAAATAAACCTAATTTCCATTGAATAATTGCAGGTTGCAATAAGGATGTTGCAGGTTAGGAGGATCGCTTAAAACAAAGACAGAGGAAGTTATGTGCCTTCTACTTGAAGTTCTGTGTATTCTTCAGGAAGTTTTGTGTCTTCTACAGGAAGCCTACAAACGAGCCAAAATTGATCTCCGAAGAGGACCAGAAGGCTAGGAATATGTCCATGAGGCCTGCACACATCCATGTTTCCATCCATCACCCTTCTCCATTATTTTTTCCATCTCATTGTGCTTCTTTCCTAAAAACTATGAATCTACAGGAAGTTCTTATAGAAATTACAGGAAGCTAGAAATGGATTTCAAAAAGGCAGTTTGGCAAACATGATAGCTTCCTAAAGGGTTCATAAGTCCTCATACAATCCTCAAACCTCTCTCCCATCAATTCCAAGTCTGCATTATAGGTCAAGCTCATTTTTTCTCACTGTACAAACCGCCTGCATAATGCTTTGAAGCAAAAATACATAGAACATAAATTTGTTTTTTCCCTCACGTGAAAACTGTGCATCCATTTACAAAACCATTTTACGAGGAGTTGTATAGGGATGATAGAAACATGCCCGAGCAATTTTAGCCAATTTCAGTGCACGGTTTCCAAGAAATCCGCCTCCATCACCTTCAGCCATTTTTGCATTTTCTCCATATCCGTGCATCCATTTCTAAACCTGTTTCATGGGGAGATGCATATGGGTGATAGTAACCTACCCAAGCAGTTTCAGCAGATTCTGATGCACGGTTTCCGAGAAATTGACCTCTGTAACCTTCAGCCATTTTCCGTTTTTCTCGATATTAGTGCATCCATTGACCACAATTTTTCTATGGGACGTGCATAACGATGATAGAAGCATGCTCAGAAAGTTTTAGGTCAATCCGATCTATCATTCGGGAGAAATGGAGAAAACAAGTTGTTGTCCTGTAAAAATTCAACGTCAATAGCATGAGGGTGCAAATGTGAACGTTGAAGCAGGCTCCTGCAGCATAGGTCCAACTAGAGGATACCTGCACCAGGAAATAAGCCATGTATCAACAAACAAACCAACATGCATCCACAGAATATGAGCATGCAGCAACAAAAAGGACCAGCAAACACATTCGACTTCCAAGTACGTGACTAAACCCATTTCTCTATTGTATGAATGTAATTTAAGAACTGCGTGAACAATGAGATGGTTAGGATTAAATAAGATCAGTTGCCAGCTAACTGGCCACCCTCGTCCAATTCAGACAATGCCTTGTTCAGTTCTCTAGCGCTCAGCCGGAAATCATGCAGCATACGTGTATAGTCAACTCACATGAAATTAAAAAAAAACAGGTAGTGTTGGATGTTTGAACTCCAGTGCAACTGATGTCAAGTGATTAACAAGAAGAGAGCATACAATTCATAACAGCACTACAGTATGCATGGGGCCAATGCACATCCAGCCACCTCATCTTCTCACACGAATCACGCTGCAGTTAAACGATGCTCGGCTGAAACTCTCACCACTCTTTGTTCACTGCGCCTTCACAACATTCACAACTGAAGCACACGTCCACCACTTCCAGATCAGCTAACCAGTGGTCCTCTGCAAGATTCTTGCCTGATTTTTCGAGATTCCTGCCCTTTTTTTTTTAAATATCTCGCTATCAGGCTCTACAGGAAGTGTAGTTTCATTCTACAAGAAACGAGAGCCTTCTACAAGAAGGCTTCTACAGGAAACGCATAAAACAGCCGTGCAAAAAGAAAAGCTGGGATTTTCAACGAATTTCAAGCTCAAAACGAGGTAGGATCGGGGAAGCTTCTTTGTGCATGATTTGTTTGTGCAAAGTGGTGAATTGAACATGGCATGAGATTGGAAAATCAGAGAAAAATCTGCTTGTGAATTGGAAATAAAACATTTGCTTGTGTGTTGCACTGAGTTTCTCCGTTGTGTCTGCATCAAGATTCTCCTCTGCATTTCTTGTCTTCAAAATTCTCCTGTAGAGAAGATATGCAACTGTGGGGGCCAACCTGTGTATGAAAAATTTTGAACTTGCATGTCTGTATGTGTGCTGAGAAGAGAAAGTGAGTTCTGTACTCTGTCCGTAGAAACACAATTCTTCCTTTCATAAATAGACAACCAAATTCTGGGCAAAGAGGGCTTAAAAAGTCCACCTGAAAGATGTCACAGCCAAAGCAGACACACAGGAATTAAAGGAAAAGACACATCCAACAAAACAGACAGAAATAGTTGACACAGGGATTTCTACAAGAAGCATGGAAACAGAAAAGTAAGAGGAGAAATCACCTGAGATATTGGCCAAGGGGGTAGCAACTGCACTTGCTGCCTTAAGCACACCTCCAAAACAAAAAGGGAAGCGAAAGAGGAAAACCTCCATGTACTTTAAAGCAAGGAGGAGCACACGAATCAAAGTGGGCAGACCCCAGCCATAGTCAAAGGAGCCAATTATCATTAAGGACACAACACCTAAACCAAAGGAAGAGTCTCCTTCAAAGATATCCATCACCTACGAATGAGGAAGCCCAAAAACCTCCACCTAGAAAGAGAGAATTAAGATGATGGACTCAAAGATAGTTCTACAGGAAGCTGAGAATTCTCTACAGGAAACTAAAAGGGCAGACTAACATAGATTTCTGAAGAGCAGCAACTACAGGAAGGTTCCCTCGCAGGTTAAGAAATAGCAGAGGAACAACAACCAAGGGAAGATACACAACCTGATGTTGAAATGAGGATAAAGCAGCAGCAAGAGAGGGAGTCTCAGGTAGTAGCTGAAACACTGATGCTGAAACAAGAGTTTCAGGAGAGAGAAGCCCGGATGGCCTGTAAGGCAAACTAGGCAATAGAAGCCCTGCAATGTAGATAACCAGCTTGATCCTATGCATTGTATCTTAAAGACCAAGAAGCCCTCCATACATTCACACTCCCTAGTTGGGAAGTCATCGGGGACATGACAGCAGAAAGTGACATAAAATCCCTCATGATATCAGTCCTTCTGACAGTGAGAAAGAAGAGCAGAAAAGGGGAGAAGATGAAGCAACTAATGACTCAGTAAGACAAAAAAAGGAAAAGGAAGAAACTAAAATAGAAGAGGAAAAGGATGAATTAGAGACAGAACAGGAAAAGCACAAGAATTCAAACAAGCAGAATAGGAGCAGTGGAAGGACATGGACAAGAAGGCAGAATTATGGCACAATTCAGTAGACCACATCAGAAGCTTGGGATGATAAGGAGGCCACCAGGGCCATCAAAGATAAAGAGATAGATTAGTTATTCAGAGGATGAGAAACACTTTCAGTAGGGGGTGATGATGAGCCCTATAAATGGGTAATTATATGGGTTCATTCAGCCGCGTAATTCAACTTAATCCACAATTCTCATTAGTTTATTGCATGTTTTTTATTATATTTATACTAATAGAGTGAATTGAGTTAGTCACTATGCCAACAAGTCTAATGTGTGCTTTGTGTAGTTTTTTGGTCAATTTTGAGACAAAATCAAAGGTTTTAATGAGCACTTGGCAGCCAAGTTCGTGGAAGAAAAAGGGATAGGATTTGTAGGAAGGTGTCCCCTTCATTTATGAGCCCTTACCTTGAATTTTCCACCAGCAGCTCAGAGTTCAAGGGCCACCGCATCGATCACAAGGGCAGCCGAGCAAGGGCTAGTAAAGTTGCTATTAATTGCAAGTTTTGGCAGCCGAGTTCCTAAAGTTTAGGAGGACTGTTGAGGTCCTCAATTTGTATAAATAAGAAGGCTTAGGGCCTCATTTCAGTTAGCCAGTTTGTAATTCGATTTGAGGAGGAGTTAGTCAGATGTTAGTTAGATTTTAGTCAGTAGTTTAGCTTTGCATTTCAGCACATTTTCAAGCTTTTCCTTGTGGACAGTTTTTGGGATGTAACTATTATTTCTTGCTCAATAAAAATGAATCCAACTTTGCACCAGCTCTAATCTCTCTTAGGAGACTTTAGCTCTCGGGGTTGGGCCCAACCCAAGTGCCCAATACCTCATTTGTGTACCTTTATGTGTCTTTGCTGCATTCTTAGAATAAAACATGTTATTTAGGTTAAGATCCTGCTTTGTTACTTAGGTTGCTTTTGATGATTAAAATAATTTTTCATGCTTCAGGTTGATTTGACAGTTTGAGTACAGAAAAGATCTTCAGAAAAGGCCATCAAGCAACCCTTGATCTCACCTCTCCCTCCTTGGGACCACGAGCTGAGACCAAGGTGTCCTTGCTGCCACAAAAACACTGTTTTTGCCTCTTCATGCAATTTCTAGTGTTAGATTTTTAGTTAGGAAAGTTGATACCAGTTGTACTTGCATATTTACAATATATTCTTGCTTAGTTTCCATGGTTATCTTGCATGATTTTTTGCCAATAAACTTTTGTTCATCATGTTTTTGGTTTCTAGGTCAAAATGGGTCAAAATAGCTAGATCTTTGGTTTGCATAGTCTTTGTTTGGTCAGTTGGAAAATAATGTGCAGATCACATGTGATACCTCTTAGCCTACCCTTACCCCCTCCATGCAACCTGCTTCGTCCTCTAACTCGAATTCTTGTCTTTCATTTGCCACATTTTCCCACTTTGCCCTAATTTCTACATTCTTGTACATCATTGCTCCCTCCATCCTTGAACAAATCCAATCACTCCTTAGCCTCATTCACCAAGTCCTAGACCCCTTAACATCCTTATCCAACCTCCATTTCCACTTTCCCACCGTTTTTCCTCCATCAACCCTCCAAAATCCTCTTTTCGGAACATCCTGTAGAAGCTACAGAACATCCTATAGAAGCTAAGTACATCCTGTAGAACCCCTGCAGACTTCTTGTAGAAGCTCACGAAAGTGGTTTCTTGAGATCCGATCACTGTGCAACTCTCTGGAAGGGTGCTAGGGACCCCTTAGGCCCTCTTCTCACTTTCCCAACCTCCTGCAAGCATTTCCTTTCATCAATCAACCTCTGCACAGAAAAAATAGTCAAAGCACATGCATAATAACTCTGCGAAATTACTCAAAAAAAAAAAAAAAAAAAGAAGAAGAAGATGTTTTCTTCATATTTTTCTTCAGAAGTAGCTTAGTCACATGCAATTTACCTTTCTAGAAGTCAATGGCATCCATCTCTATAGCTTTCATCCTTTTACTTGCACCAATAGGGTTAGTCGGTAAAACTAGGGTTTGCCAGGGTTTGCATTTCCTTTCAGCTTTTTGCTTCTTTTTGCAAGTAGATTAGCCTCCTTTGAGTTAGCTTTCATCCATCATATTTAAAAGCTTCTTCTAAGAGCTCATAGAAGTTGGTTTAAGCTCCTAGTGGACTTGTGCCAGCTGATCCAGTGACAGCCTGCGGCAAGAACTAGTACTTGTGCATATAGCACCGTCATTTCCAAGTTTGTTACGAACAACCGGGTTGATAAAAGTAAAGAAGGGAGTCCCAAGAGTTGCAGCATTATTGTTGCAATACTGAAACCCACCACCAGGTAAGTCCCCAGGGCATCTCCGATACGTTTGAAAACTTGAGGTGTCCAAAATTGCATAGATAGTCCGGGTAGTCTGACCCAGATGGGTCCAGCTTCGAGATGTTCACGTTTCGGATCGAAAAGAAGATCCCATCGCTTCAACAGAACAGGTGCGAGCTCAATGTGCCAGTAATGCGATAAAATCCAATCTGTATACTCCTCCCTATGAAAGCGGAGGGCGAACCATCCTCTGGCCAACACTTGAATTACAGGGAGTTCTTTCAGAAAGGTACCCCATTTCTCCACTATCCATTGACGCAATCTCTCCACCATGTAGTTTCTGCTTCGAACACGGCCAACCAGAACTTTTCTCACCGTATCCAATGCGTCTGCCATTTGAACGTCTTCTCCAAAGGTTAGGTTGATATCAGTGTCCACAGCTCTGCGACACCGGCCCTTTTTCAGCTTATCCGAGCGCCTTCCCGTAGGGTATTCTTTAAGAAGGTTCTTGTAAGGTTTCGAAGAGTTGTGCTGCGCCGAAAAAGAAGGTCTAGGGTTAGGTATAGGTGTGCTGAAACAACCAGAACAAATCAGGGAGTGAGGGTTGAGACTGCACGAGCCCGGGTGGAAGAAAGATTACGCAGGTCGCGGGGGGTTTGACGGGCCAGCCTGTGTCAGGGAGATGGAGGGAGGGTACATAGGTAGGGAGAGCTGTGGGGGAGGAGGAGGGGGCTGCTGCGGGTGGTATGGAAAGGGGGAGTCGAAAGTAGGGGAAGCCTGGATGTAGAAGCCGAGGAGATTCAGTGTGGCCGGAGAGAGGGGGGCACATTCCAAGCCGGGAAGGTCCACTACATTGACTGCAGGGTGCTGGCACTTTCCGGAGTTAGGAAAGTGTTTCTTCGTCTACTCAGCAGCTGTCGTCCAACCCAGATTATTCTGCCAGGGGCCCTCAACCGATGTAGAATTGTGCGCCCATATCTCCTGCTCCGGCATGGGGTCCTCCTCGTAATCCACGAGGTCTTCTTCCACCATTTTAGCCGGTTGCGAAACCTGACCTCTGCGTGACCAAGCGGAAGCAGGCAGTATTGAACGGGGTTGACTGTCGTGTTGAAACGGAGGTGAGGCCAAAACCCATGGGCAATATCATGCAAATAAAAAAAAGAAACCACCGACAGGCTCGACTCTTTTATTTTTATTTTTATGTTTTTTATTTTTGTTATGTTTATTTATTTATTTATTTATTTTATTGTTTTTATTACTAACATGTTTTTATTATTTTTTTTATGTTTTAATACTAACTTGAAAATCACCAAAATTAAAAAAAAAAATCATCCACACTTATTTCGTTAGAAAATTTAAAGTGTAAAAATTAAGCCCTCTAAACAAAAAGGGTTGATGCTCATCAACACTTTTTTTTTTGTAAACTTGGTAGTACTTTCGCTATTTACATTAACTGGCCAAAATCAGGTTTTTCCATTTGTTCCACGTGGCCTCAACCTGCCCGTAGGAAACCAGGTTGGCCACCTATTAGCGTTAAAAGCTGTCCAAAATTTGTATAAGTCTTTCTCTATCAACTTGACAACATTATCTATATTATATATACTACAATTCAACTTTGAAAAGTAAAATCTATTCGTCATGAAACAAAAACGAAATTTCTCTGGTTCATTGTTTTACTCCTCGTTCAAGGAAATCACGTGGGCTAGGGCTTTGGCACTAGAACCCAACATCTCGCTTCTCTTCATATGCTACAAAGTTTGTTCAATTCTTCCAAGTGCTACATTGTTTCGATAAGTTTGGATCTGAACTGCCGCTATCTCCCTCAGTAGCTCTACTCTGATGGGATCTTTCTCTTTGGTGTCCTCCTGTGCCTCCAGACCTTTGTTTGTTGCATGTTCTTTGTTAAGAGTCATGGCTCGGGCCACAACATTCTTCATGACCCAGTATTGCTGAATCGTTTGTCTAAAGAGTGTGTGTCGTCTGCGGGTGTTGCCTAGGTCTTGACCCATGTCATCACATTCTTCCATGGGAATTTCTTGGTTGTTAATATTGTCATTTAATTCTCTCCCAACCAGCTATTTGGGCTCTGACCTCAGTTAGATTCCTTGCCATGTACGTGTCAATGAGGGTCTTCATATGCTCACGTCCTACCTTTCTCCCTCTCTTACTTTGTTCTCTGTTGGAGCTTCTCACCCCCTCGGCGTTCATTTTACCTGTATCACTCTTGCCCTTCTTGGTTGCTTCTTTTCCATCTCTTTCCATTCGGTCTTTGTTGCTGTTTCTATTGGTTTCTCCCCGTTTGCTTGCCTTCACATTGTACTGGACGCAGATTATGATTAAACCTATAACATAACCATGCAAAGTATTAGTATTCTGTTGGTATAACAGCCAATCAATTTTACAATTAATTGAGCCATTTTTGGTGTCCCGCTCAAGACCAGACGGCCTGAGATTTCTTAGAATTCCTTTCAGCGTTCCCCCTGCCATCTCTTGGTTTTGCTCTTTGCTGGCCCTCACTTCTTCTTTTCTCTGGTTAGTCTCACTCCGTCAGCTAAATGTTCATCTGCACTTTTGAAAATCAAGATGAAAATCACTAACAAAAAAAATGTTCACACTTGATACATAAAAAAATTTAAAGTCTCAAAAATAATCCTGCTAAAAAAATGTGTTGACGCTGCATCAACACTTTTCAAAATTAACATGAAAATCACTAATATCAAAAAAAATGTTCATCTTGATACATAAGAAAATTTAAAGTGCCAAAAATATGCTAAAAAAATGTATTCTGGCATCACCACTTTTCAAAATCGGGTGATTTTTTGCTACCTCAAAAAAACAGTTACTAGTTCACTTTCTCATTTGATAGATAACTATGTTAGAAGTGAAACATAAAGTCAATAAAAACTCTGAAGCTATTTTTGATGTTTTTTATTAACGGTAAAAAACAAATTGATTTTACTAGAAAACTTTAAACACTTTTTTTGGAATGACTTTCCTATTTTTAGTTTTGATCAAAGTAATTTTATTTCTCCCATTATTCCAAACATATTTTCCACTTCTCATTTTAGCAAAGCACATTCATGACTTTCAACAGAGTTAGAAATTCACTCCGAGCAGTGTTAAAATTTTACTTTCGACTCCAATCAAAATCAAGATTTAACTCCATGAACCATTTTCATAGGATAACTTCCTCTTTCAAATTAATCAAAGAAAATGCATTTTTATAATTAAAATTTATTAGGGAGAAAGTTAGAACTCTAACTTCAAAGGAGTTAGAGTTTTACTTTTCACTCTGATCAAAACCAAATTGTGTAACTCCACGTAACATTTCAGATGATGACTTCAACTTTGAAATAAATCAAAGTGCGTGCATTCTTCTAATAACTAAAAAGTCAGTAAGGAAGGCTTGGGACTTTCGCGGTCGTAGAAAATGTGAAGTTTCAACTCTAATAAAAGTGAAAACTTTATTGTACGATTTAGAAGGTTATTTGTTGAAGCTTTTGACTTACATGCCTTTTGAGGTTAAAAAATCAAAGAAAGTAAAAAGAAAATGAAAAAAAAGGAAAGTGATACTCAAAAATTCATAAATTAAAAGAAAAAAATGGTTTTACGGGATACATTTGTTTTTTTTAGTCATTGCACTTTCTTGCTATATATATAACTATGTTTCTTTCTTGTTATAATTACCATTAAATTTTATTAACTTATTATCATAGCTAACACAACATTTATTACTAAAATATTATATTTATGTTTATCTTAATTTTATAATTATGTTAGATTTTATCATTTTTATGCTAGGTATATATTGATAATAATAATGATCTACGGAATCTTATAAAAAACACGAATTATTGAGTTTTTTTTTAAACAATATTTATTTGCTTGAAATTTTTTAAGAGAAGTATTTATAAATCATTATAGTTTTAATGAATTAAAAGGTTATGTTCAATATTGTAATAAGTATTTTGAAATTAAAATCTAATGTGGTTATATGCAAAGGATTTTAAGAGAAAGTGCTTTTTATATTTAACTTCTTTGGTGTTACAAAGATGAACAATCTTTTGGCCCACAACATTTTAGGAATAGTCCAATGCTTCATTATTATTATTATTATTATTATTATTTATTTGTTTATTTATATATATATATATATATAATTTTTAATTCATGGACACTGGAGATCGGTGGTTGCTACATCCATCGGAACTATTTGGGCAGATCCACCTAAAGGGATCAAATCCTGCAAACTCATTAGTAGAGCCTAACCCCAAGAGCATTGAGGAGAATTGACCCTATGACCTCCCATTAGCAAGGTGCTTTAATGACGAGAACTCGACTAATGGAGCCAACCCTTGTGGCTTCCAATGCCTCATTTCATCATGGTGCTCGTGAGAATTTGTTTTTATTTTAGGAAAGTGAATTTTCTTCTTTATTCTTGTGAAACTAGAAAATATTTTTGGCCTTCAAGATCAAGGTTGGTAACCTCTTTATAGAATCTTAATTTTCTTTTAGCCTCTAATTCTTTATTACACCACAATTTATCCTCAAACTTAGATGTAATAATATTTTAAATATATTCATTGTTCCATAGAGTAACCTCTTCCTTTGTTTCTCAGTGATTTAGCCAAAACTTGGCATCTTTATGCCACTTCCATTTGAGTTTTTTGTGGTTTTGATTGGATTAGAAGCAATCCTAGGAAGCCTTTTGTCTTCATGTTGTTTGCCTTGTGCTTGTACATTAAATACCTATTCGTAATTGTGCTCTCAATTTAAAATGATTCTTCTATGAAGAGGGTAGGTTAAGGTGAACTACCTATTTTGAGATTATAAGTTATAAAATGATTTTGGATTTACTCTATTTTTTCTTTCTGAATCTATAAAGAAACCATATCCCCAAACTACACAAGAGAATAAGTTAACAAGAGTGACAACGGTCTCAAATATAAGTTTCTTCTTATCCCGTAACCAAAGGTCCATTGACTTACCACTGTTTTGAAGTGCATATGAAGTTTTTCATCCTCTATTTATCTTTTTCTTAATGTTATAGTTCTAGTGAAGTTTGTGATGAATATCAATTTTTAGATATTTATATGAAATCACTTCTTTCAAACTGTTATTGTCATACATGAAATTAATGTAAGTGATCTTTTTGTATATTATCATAACTTTTGTTGTACTTTTTATTAAATATTCTTGTTTTATAATAGAGTTTATGAAGTTTTTGTCTCCTCTTGGGACAATGGGGTTGTTGTCTCACTGGGATGGTATCCCCTCTACTCGGTTTCAATTCCCACAGATGGATACCATGATCTGTCACAGTAAAGCTAGAAGGATAAGCGTTCTGTTGGAGTTTGGGATTCTAGCTCCAGTTTCCGGTGGTCTCCAAACGTCTCGATCCTAGACTGAACAATGAGTTTATGATATAAATGACTTGTAAATTGTTACATATATTTGGAGAGGTTTCTAATTCCCATCAATTATTTTTATTGCTAAAAAAATTAGAGTATCTTAATCTTTTCTCTTATTTTTTAATTTAATTATATTTTTCCAAAAAATAATATAATTAAATAAATAATCAAATATAAAACGAAACATAAAATAATATTTATATATAAATTATTCATATTTATGTAACTATAATAATAAATTAATAAATATAAATTATAATAATTATATATATATATTATATATAATATATATATATATTTCTATTATCTTTTCCTCTAAAACATTATGATTAAGTAAATAACAAAATATATTGTTAGTCATGATTATATATAGCATTCACCTATAACTAATAATCAAGTGATAAATTTATTATACGCATATTATGATATAGTTATTTATGTATTGTTCTTTTCATTCTCAAGAGAATATTTTATATATAATAATTATTTATATTTACATTGTTATATATATATATATATATATAAATTATGGTAAGGTAGTTAGAAGAGTTTGAGAAGCTCTAGGGTTAAGTTATTAAGCTGATTATTATGTGTTATGTTAATACTTAATGCTCTTTCTCAGATTTATTAAATTTATGGTGACTAAAGGTGGTGTAGTCTTCTAAAGTTTCTTGTTCATGGCTACATCGAAAATTATATAATAAATTACATAAGCATTTCCTAGAGTGCTAGGATAGAGCGTGTAATGAACTTTCTAGGGAAAATTGTATAAATTTACAATAAAAAATCATTTAAAAATTGATTAATATTTAATTGTGATTAATATTATATAAGTTATTTTTAAGTTTAAAATAAGGATTTTTGTACTTCTATAGTAAAGTTTATTGATTTTTTTTAGAGATGCATTGTAGTAATGAGAATGCCTAATCACATTTATATTTTGGAAATTTTAATATTTTTTTGTTATTAGTAGTTTATTTCATAGTTTATATAAAAATCAAAAGTAATTATAGTTAAGGATATTGATAAAGTTGTAAGTGTATATTCTTAAAACTTTATTTTACTAGGAACCTAACAACATTTGTATGGGGAGGCATGAGTAGGAGGGGTGCTATATGGCCTCGAGGAAAAAAAAGACAAAATATGCATGGGGCTTGGTACAATGACCAACAATCAAGTTGAATCATTAGCATTGTAGCAAGGATTAAAAATAGCCATCAAACGTAAGTTAAGACCCGTAACTGTTTTAGGAGATTCAATGTTGGTTATAAATTAGATCCATAAGTTCCAAAGGAACCCTGACAACTCAACTTCAGCGATGGTGAGAAGGATTGACTCTTTATTACAACATTTTGAAAAAAATGAGTTTTACCATATAAACAAACATTTAAATGGGGAAGTCGATCAAATGGCCAACAAGGCAACACAACTAAATCCAGGGGAATTTTGGAAGGATGAGACAATCTTAGGTCTCAAAAATATACCTTAATTATGATCATAGATATCAAGTATCAAAAGGTTAGTGGCATGAGCCAACTAACAAGCTTGAGAATCACACTGAGAAGGGATAAGGGCGCGTATTAAGACAACCTAACAATGGCAATAATGCTTAGAATTAAAGCACAACACTATAGAAAGGGGGATGGCAGCACATCAACACCTAGTTGACATATGCATGCGACCATCAGAGACAAGAGTAACCTCGTCAAGGACCAAGGATTTGTCAACACGAAGCCTAAGCTACTTAACATAAATAACATGACTGAGGAAGCAGAGATAGGCATTGAATGCAAAGCATGCATTATCGTTGAAGTACTGACAAGGAATTTTGTGATAGAGATATGACACAAAGGAAATCTTTCTCTCAGAGCAATGGAGGTTAGTTTTCTCGAGGAAATGAATGTTGTAAACAATAGTAAAAGCCAGAAAGGTCGCAGATCTATCGTCAATCTTTGCAGCTCCGTGGCATTTGTTATTGTTCATGAGAGTAGGTATACTATGGTGGAAATGGAGGAGTCTCAGAGTGTAGCAAGGGCTAATATTGCTAATCATGTGGCCCAACTGGGAAAACAATTGGATTATTTGACCACCTTGGTAACTAAGCGAAGTGATATGGAAACATATGAGGCTCAAGTTCAATTTTCTTTGCTCACACAAGAGATTATGCTAGTCTAACATAAATAGGACCATTTGCATAACACTCAGGAAATTTTGTCTGCTCGAGTGTGTGCTTTGGAGATCGTAGTTGAACAACGACCAATTTAAGGATGACTTGGAGTTCAGGATGCTGTTGATACTGCTGATGGCGCGACGATGCACATGGAGGACGGTGGGATGGAAACAAACGATGAAGACGAGCCCCAAGTGATACTGTGTGCATGTGTTGCTTGGAGAATTCGACATTTGGACCAAATGTTAATAATATGTGAAATCAATGCATTATTGTTTTCATTTTGTCTAAATCAGTAACCTGTGAATTGTAGGTATATTAAATTGCTAGGTGTTTTTTGGCGTTATTATAAGTATGGTGAAGTATGTAGGGTGGTAGAAGGTAGTAGTGTGAGATATATTAGAGTATTTTGGATTCTGATAGAGGCCAAAGAAGAAGAATTGACATTATATGTAAAAGGAGTTGGCCTTCAAACTAGCTTTGATTAATAAACAATACTTGTCCTTAAAAAAAACCATTGTTAGAGTGTTGACCCTTGGATTGGATGATGCCAAAGTTATAAAAAAAAGGGTTGAGTGCCATTTTCAATCTTTTAAGAATTTAGGGGATAGGGCATCTAAAAGGAACCATAATTTCAATGCATACAAATTCTCAAACCCTGAAACCCCAAAAGTATCCACATTCCATGATTTACATGCCAACCCAAAACAACCATCTCAAAGATGGAAGAGCATTACAAAGCGTCAGAGAAATTTCAAGGTAATAAATGGGCTATCAACATCAACTTTAAAAGAACTAATGATATTTAAGATGATGATGTTAACCATAATACTAAATAGTTTTAAAGGGGGAAACTACTTATTTTAATCATATTTTCAACCTAACTCCTTTAGGTAGGCACTCGTTGGGTCCATAATTAAATTCCACTTCCAAGGAGTACCCACTTTGCATACTTTTGATAAACACATAGTGAGATAAACTGAAAATACATTAAAAAAAAATGTGTTTCTTTTCAAAGAAACACATCCAATCTCCCTACAATCTACATCTGAAAGTTACTTTTATGGAATCCAATATTTGCTAGTATGTGCTTCCTCTCATATGCCTTCCATGAGGCCTTGACTTAAAGCCACTTCAACAAATGTTTTTGTGACTAGTAGACTATCCTGCTCTAATGTGTTCTCATCTTATTTGATGAATGCCCTAATATTATCCCCTATTACATTAAGAATACTAGAGTGCTAGAATTCCAAGGAAAAGTTAGGAATCTTGGCCCATATGAGGATCTTGGTGATCCTTTCTTAGGTAGGGTCAAAACCAAGAACACAATCTTTGATATATAGCTAGGAAATATTGGGGAAATGAGGGCCTTATGCTTTGATCCTATTACAATCCTACTGTGACTTATAGAGGAAAGTTATGTATCCCCTTAAGTTGAAATTGATCTTACATGCATAACCTAATGACTTCACCCATTTAGCATCCATCCATCCTTTCATCATATATTTCCCTCCACTGAATATTTCGATAGAATCTCTAAAGGAATATAAGAGGATGGCTATCGATGTTGAATTTTGTAGCTATGGTCAGTCTTCATAATATACAATTTGTACTTGTAAAGATAAAATATAAATTATATTTGCGATGAAAGAAAAATTATATTTAACATGTTCTACATAATTGTGATAAAAGATAATTCATTCATTGATTTGTCAAAAGAATAATTTTATAAGGCACATTCTTCATGGCCTTTTCAAAAGTCGGAAATTGAATTTTTAAATTTTGATTTTAGACACCACAAGATGTCAAGTCAGCGTTGTTGGGTTGTGTTATATTCTTTCCGCGACTAGCCCATGTAGTTAACTCGGGGGTTAGGGGGGGCGGAGCACCCCCTTCGTTGCACTGATTGTGTAGCGGGGGGGTCACAGGGGGTTTGAGGTGTACCCGTAACCCCACTTTATGGGGTTTGGGGTAGCACCGGGGAAAATTTTGGTTTTGGACCTTATGTTAGGTTGGGCAGACCCACCTATGGTTTTGTGCATGATTTTCACACATTTTTTTTTGGACGCGATGGTTTTCGGTCCATGGTATTGGATGCTTCAACATGTATAAATATGTATTGTAACATTGAAAGGAACATAATGAAAAATCAAGCTGGTAGTCTCGGTTTTGGGATCCGGGGAAAAATCTCTGTGTATATGTGTTTTATGTGTTATCCTCTCGCATTGTTTATTTTTTGTGTTTTAAAATTCGTATGCAGGTAATTTCTGTACGGGGTTAAAGCCTACATTTGGTATCAAAGTTGTTTTGGATTCAAGGGGACACCTTTGTTGCTGAGGGGTTTCGCTCGGGCCTATGGTAGACCCTGTTCAATGGAGATCTGCGAGATCGATTCTGGTGGTGAAAGAAGATGGCGAGCAGTGGAAAGATAGAGATCGAGAAATTTAATGGTCAGAGTTTTGAGTTGTGGAAACTCAAGTTGGAGGATCTGTTGGTGGATAAAGATCAGTGGATCGCGGTAGATCCGGGTACTAAACCAACAGGAGTGTCCGATGAAGAATGGAAGAAGTTGGATCGGAAGGCAA
>APFE030759337.1:0-31691 GCA_000404065.3 Pinus taeda | reverse complement strand
ATGGTTTAAAGGGTTATAAGCTTTGGAACCCAGTCACACGGAAGGTTGTGTACAACCGAGATGTGGTGTTCAGAGAGGTAAAAGATGTTATTAAACATGAATTCCAACCAAAGGAACCTAAGAAGATAGAGTTTGAACTTAAGGAGGAAGAATCAGACTCTACAGCAGAGGAGGAATCAGAAGATGAAGAGCCACAAACTTTGGGTGTAAGAAGATCAGTTCGAGAAAGAAGGCAGCCAAAAAGTTATAGTCCATCTGCTTTCTGTTCAAATTTTTCTTTATCTATTACTGATGATGATCCCAAAACTATGAAAGAAGCAGTAGATTCAGAGGATGTAAAACTCTAAAAAGAGTCCATGGTTGATGAAATGGCATATTTGCACAAAAATGAGGCTTGGGATCTGGTGGAGTTGCCGACTGGAAGGAAACCCATTAGCAGCAAATGGGTGTTCAAGAAGAAGACAAATGCAGAAGAAAAGGTGGAGAAATACAAAGCTCGGTTGGTAGCAAAAGGTTATTCCTAGGTGTCGAGAATTGATTTTGGCGATATTTTTTCTCTTGTTGCCAAGGTAACTTCTATTAGGTTACTTTTATCTGTTGTTGCTGCTTTTGATTTTGAGGTAGAACAGATGGATGTGAAGACAAAATTTCTTCACAGAGATCTGGAAGAGGAAATCTACATGAAGCAACCTGAAGGCTTTGCGGTGAAGGGTAAGAAAGAACTAGTATGCAAGTTAAAGAAGTCTCTGTATGGGTTAAAACAATCACCAAGGATGTGGTATCAGAAATTTGATACATTTATACGAGGACTTGGCTTAACCAGAAGCAAAGCAGATCATTGTGTGTATTTTAAATTAATTGGTGACCGTGTTATTTATCTGGTCTTGTATGTGGATGATATGTTGCTGGTTGGAAATGACAAAGAAATTATCCAAGATTTGAAGACCCAATTGTCCTCCAAATTCGACATGAAAGATCTTGGTGCTGCAAATTTTTAGGCATGGAAATTAAAAGAGATTGGATAAAGAGGAAGCTCTGGTTAAACCAGAGGAAGTATGTCGAGACAATATTGGAGAGTTTTAATATGCAGGATAGTAAACTAGTGAAGGTTCCTATTCCTGTAGGTGTGAGGTTATATGTTGAACAGTGTCCCAAGACACAAGAAGAGGAAGAGGATATATCCCGTGTTCCATATGCAAGTGCAGTTGGTAGCCTGATGTATGCAATGGTCTGTACTAGACCAGACATTGCACATGCAGTGGGAGTATTGAGTAGGTTTATGTCAAAACCAGGGAAGGAGCACTCAAAAGCAGTGAAGCGAGTTTTCAGGTATTTGTGTGGCACTAGTGATTATGGTTTGTGCTACCCAAGAAGACCAGGATTGGACAGAGTGTTGGATATTCGTGGCTTTGTTGATGCAGACTGGGCTGGAGATCTGGATCAGAGAAGATCTACAAGTGGGTATGTGTTTAACCTATTTGGAGGTGCAGTCAGTTGGATGAGTAAGAAACAATTTGTAGTGGCACTATCAACTATAGAGGCAGAATACATGGCAGCCACTCATGTAAGCAAGGAAGTAGTTTGGTTGCAGAGACTGTATTCAAGTATGGGGTCAGTGCAGGAAGTTATAAGGATATACTGTGACAGCCAATGTGCATTTTTCTTGGCAAAGAACCATGCATATCATTCAAAAACAAAGCATATTGATGTTCAGTATCACTTTGTGAGGGATATGATAGAAGACAAAAAGGTGATGTTGGTAAAGGTGGACACTTTGAAGAATACTGCAGGTGCATTGACAAAATCTGTGAGCTCTGAGAAGTTCTCTTGGTGTAGAGAGACAATGGGTGTTTCAGGGCTGGAAAAATGACTAAGCTCTCTTGTGGCCCCCTGTGGAAAAAAATAACAAGTGGGAGAATGTTGGGTTGTGTTATATTCTTTCCATGACTAGCCCATGTAGTTAACCAGGGGTTAGAGGGGGGGGGGGAAGCCCTGTGCACGATTGTGTAGCGGGGGGTCACAAGGGGTTTGAGGTGTACCCGTAACCCCACTTTATGGGGTCCAGGGCAGCGCCCCGGAAAATTTTGGTTTTGGACCCTTTGTTAGGTTGTCTGGACCCACCTATGGTTTTGTGCATGGTTTTCACACATGTTTTTTTTGGACGTGATGGTTTTCGGTCCATGGTTTTGGACGCGATGGTTTTCGGTCCATGGTATTGGATGCTTCAGCATGTATAAATATGTATTGTAACATTGAAACGAACATAATGAAAAATCAAGTTGGTAGTCCCGATTTTGGGATCCAGAGGAAAATCTCTGTGTATATGTGTTTTATGTGTTATCCTCTTGCATTGTTTATTTTCTGTGTTTTAGAATTCGTATGCAGGTAATTTCTATATGGGGTTAAAACCTACAGGCGTACATGTGATCAAGTTGGCTCTACCCCAAGAGACGCCCATTCAAACCCATTTCAGTGCATATAAATAAGTGATTTGTCCTCCCTCCAAAGGCATCATCTGAAACAGATATAAGGCACATACATCTTTGATTTCAAGTGAAGTAAGACAAGACTAGAAGGCTAGATAGAAGAGGAGAATCTAACCGAACAAGTGAAGAAGAAGTCTATTTTTGCCTCACACATGTGAATTGCAGGTATGAGATTCTTCTGTGACATAGTCTGATATTTTATCTGTGATATAATCTGGGATTTTTGTGACATATTCCTGAGATATAGTCTGAGTTTCTTGTGAATAAAGGCCTATGATCGAGCCCAAGTTCTTCTGGATTGAATCCTATCATCAAGTCTGAATTAATCGTGGAATGAAGTTATGATCAATCCCGAGTTTTTATGTGGTGTGATTGTGGTCTAGTTCAAGATTGTTTGTGGAAGAAGAAGGCGGAAATTCAACCTCCATTACACACCTTGACTGACCTTCTCAAGGACAAATTTTGTGGACAAGTAAAGGAGTTTGGACTTGGAATCTTGTTTTGTGGAAGCATCTTGTTGGTTAGTGTAACCATAAGAATTGACTTTGATGTATCTCTAGTTGAATTGAATATTTCTCTAAGAAGAAGGCTTCTAGGTTTCTCCCCCAAGTGGGTTTTCCTAGGGTAAATTTTGTCTCTCTTGTGCATTAAGATCTCTACTGTTTCATTGTCTCTATGGTTGAATTTTGAATGTGTAATTTCTTAATGATACATTGAAATTTCTAAATAAACATATACATCATTGGAAGTAATTATCAATTTTAAGAAATAAGTTCTTGTATAATTTCACTCGAAAAATCAACATTGTTTCAGAGCTTTAGTGAAGGAAAGAGCATTGAGATCACACTTGAAGAGATAACTCTTAAGGAACTCTATATATACTATCAAGACTTGTCCATAACTTACACTATAAAATTATAGAACAAGTTAGAGGGATTTGTCTGTTGAATTTGATATGAAGGATTTTGTGTTTGATGCCACTTCAAAGAACATGTATGATGATTTAATTGGATTATATAACATCAACAATATTTGACAAATCATGAGTTTTAGAAATGAGCTTTGTGATATTATAATGACAAACAATTATATAATGGATTCATATTTTGTGTGGATATCTCAATTGAGAGATCAACTACAAGCCAATGATGATATTGTCTCTAATAGAGAACTTGTGACCTCGACACCTAATGGAGTACCTCAGTCATGGGATTCATTTGCATTAGGTATACGGAGCATAAAGGAGACTCCAAGTTTTTAAGAACTATGGGAATCTTTCTCTTAAGAAGAATCAAGACTCATGTCCAGAGAAATATTTCAAAGATCTCAAGAAGAAAAAGATTCTCAAACATATGCAACTCATTTTAAGAAAGATGGAGGACGAAAGAAGTTTGTATTTTAGGAGAGAAGGGGTTTTGATAGAATACCTAATCCTCAAGGAAATAATGATATGTCATAATTCAATGTTACCGTATCACAAATTTGTTCATTATAGAGACCAATGTGCCAAGAGATCAAATGACATAAAGACAAGAGGAAGATAACATGATAACAATGCAGACATTAATGAAAAACCAAAGAAAGCTGAAGTTGAAGACTCAAGTAACAAAGACTTATTCTATTAATATGGAATCAACAACATAATTTATGCATGTATTTTATTATTATTATTATTATTTAATTTATTTATTTATTTATTTTTCTATTTTTTTTTGTCCAATTCGCGTTTAAAAAAAATAATATAGGAGATAGAGTAACATTCATTGAGTAGTAGGATTAGGAAGGGTGTACTAGATTAATTAGGATTCATGACGAAAGGATTAAGACTCTATATGAACTTTCAAATGTCAAATATTGTTAGACTTGTAAAATAGATTCTTAAATATCTAGGGTTTAAAAGATTGAAAAAATTATAGGGTTTATGGACAAAACCCTAGATTGGACCATCACATGTGTAAAGAGCATATGGATTCTGGGGTTTGTAAACCCTAGAAAACTAAAATGGCTTGAATAAGAGAAACCCTAGGGTTATGGATAAAACCTTAGGATGAGACATTTCCACTTAAAGAAGAAACCCTAGCTCATGCAAAGGAGAAATCACATCATACATATAAGGTTGATCTGCAAGATGGATGTAAGAAGTCTAAGATCAAGAGAGAGATGATATGTTTCTTAAAGATAAGTATTTAATATCTCTTTAATCATTACTATTGTTGACTTCACTAGTAATTAGTCTCTTGTCTTTGTATTCCTTGCTTGATTGTAAATGTTCTTCAATGACCTCCTAGTAATGATTGCAGGTACATGGTGAAGGCTACCTAGGTTTTGGCAGCAAATGGTAAGATTTAAAGAAAAAAGCAAAAATTGTGAAAAAAGGACTCGTATTGAGAGATATCATACTAGAAGAGATATGGATTCAGAGGGAGTAGTCTGATAATCAAGATTGAGTATCTATGTTGAACATAAGTCAGTAGTGACTTCTAAGATGAAGTATATAACAACTTAAGAGAAATATGAAGTGAAGTATTAACTTAATAAGAGGGAGAAAACTATGAAGGGACATCTTGGCAGGTACACCTCTGTTAAAATTTATTTTTATGATTTTTGTTGAATAAAATTTCAGAGGGATGTAGAGACCATCCTTCTCGATGAAAGAAGAAGTGCACAGGGCAACCTCAGGCCCTTGAAGTACATGAGAAGAAGATTAATGTTGGGCTTGGTATCTTTGATCAAAATTGATCGTATATTATTTATCTATAACATATTTTTAGGACTCATGTGTCAAAGGGATCAACCGTGGTAGAAATATTTGATTCTATTATAAATTAAGAGGGATTTGGTTACTGAATTTGATATGAAGGATTTTGTGTTTGATGCACTACTATTTGGGACCAGAAGTTTGGAATGATGGACTGTAAGTCCATATCTACTCCCATGGTGAAGAATATGATAGATTCTGAGTCTAAGAAAATGATTGACTCCTTGATATTTAGGCTAGACATTTTCTTTGCAGTATGTATTGAGATATTTTCATGATACTATGGTTTGAGATGTATCTCAAATGGTGAGATACAATTGCAGAATTATATTGATTATAGACAAGAAGAGTAAATCTGGAAGTTTCTTTTGTTCTACTATGATTTATTAAATGAGCAAGAAGCAGAGCCAAAGTATATTGCAACTTTATTGGTCAAAGCACATCGAGATCAAGAACCACTACATTCGTGATGTAGTGAAAAAGGGAATAGTGAGGCTCCAATATATTCCTACTGATGGGCAGATAATTTTATATTCTGATGAAGCCTCTATCCCGGGCGAAGTTTGTGTACCTCAGGGACAAGCTAGACTTGTTGATACCTCTCTCAGTGAGAGGGAGTGATAGTGATGTAATAGAGGATGGTCATTCTTCCTTGGTCAAGTGTGTTGACTTGGATTAGGAAGAGTGGTACTTAAGGCTTAATCACTCAAAAGAGTGGGTGCCTTTCAACATCAAGCTTTGTTACTCTTTGAGTGAGTCCATATAGAATCATGGCCTAGAGTGAGGCCTGTGGAATATAGACTGGAGTGAGGTTTATGAAGTATGGTCTAGAATGGGGCCTGTGGAATTGGGACATATATTTCCTTTAGGGTTTGACCATGGTGATGGAAAACCTTGTGGAGTGAGGATGTGCATGTCCTCTAGGGTTTGGCCAACCTTGTGAAGTTGGAATGTGGATGTTCCCTAAGGTTTGACTGAGGGGATGGAAAACCTATACTAGTATGTATATCATGAGGTTGAGGCGTCAACCGAATCATGGTGAATAGTTGATATTGATGTTCTACCATAGGATAGGTGTGCTAGCATGGATGATGGTACCTAGTGTATATTGATGATGTACCACAAGTTATATGTGCTAACATGGATAACGGAACTGAGTGGATGTTATGATTGTTATAGGTCAAGAGTATTGACCTGGATGATTATGATGTTGATGTTGTGAGTTGTTAAACCTTATTGTTAGAGAAAATATTTCAATACAGAACGTTTGGATAGTCATTATGAATACCTACCTAGCTAAGAGGGAGCGTTGAATTTATTATTATCTTCGGTCTTCATAATTTACAATTTGTACTTGTAAAGATAAAAGATAAATTATATTTGGGATGAAAGAAAAATTATATTTAGCATGTTCTTCATGCTTGTGATAAAAGATAATTTATTAATTTATTTGTCAAAAGAATATTTTTATACGGCATTTTCTTCATGGCCTTTTCAAAAGCGAGAAATTGAATTTTTAAATTTGGATTTTAGACACCATAAGATGTCAATTCGACCTACATGTGATCAAGTTGGCTCTTGCCTAAGAGACACCCATTCGAACCCCTTCTAGTGCATATAAGTAAGTGATTTGTCCCCCTCCAAAGGAATCATTCGAAACACACATAAGACACATACATCTATGATTTCAAGCAAAGTAAGACAAGGATAGAAGGCCAAATAGAAGAGGAGAATCCATCCAAAAAAGTGAAGGTCTATTATTTCCCTCCTACATGTGAATTGTAGGTATGAAATTCTTTTATGACATATTCCTATGACATAGTTCAAGTTTCTTGTGAAGAAAGGCCTGTGATATAGCCTAAGTTCTTGTGGAGTGAAGCCTATCATTAAGTCCAAATTTCCTATGGAATGAAACTATGATCAACCTCGAGTTTTTCTATGGTGTGATTGTCATCTAGTTCAATGTTTTCTATGGAAGAAGAAGGCATAAACTCAACCTCCATTACAAACCTTGACCGAGCTGCTCAAGGAGGATTTTTGTGGATAAATGAAGGAGGTTGGATTTGGTATCTTGTTTGTTGTCTTGCGGAAACATATTGTTAGTTAGTGCAACCATACACATTGAATTTGATGTATCTCTAGTTGAACTGAATATTTATCTAAGAAGAAGGTTTCTAGGTTTTTGTCCCAAGTGGGTTTTCCCAAGGTAAATCTTGTCTCTCTTGTGCATTGTGATCTCTATTTCTTCATTGTCTCTATGGTTGAATTTACGAATGTGAAATTGATTAATGATACATTGAAAGTGATAAGTAAGCATCTACATCATTGGAAGTAATTATAAAGTTTCAGAAATAAGTTAGCATATAATTTTCACTTGAAAAATCAACACTCTATACCTCCTCATCATGTATGCTAATAAGTAAATCTCCAAACTAAGACTTTGTGCACTATGGATCTTCATTCATTTGGATGTTGAAATGGAAGCATAAGGATTTGAATAGGGTATGATGGAAAACTTTTGGTTTGATAAGAATCAAATAAAGTTAGTAGGGGGAAATCCAACAATATTTGAGCTAAAGGGTAAAAATCGGTTGAGGAGGGAGGTGAAAATTGATTTTATATCGGTGCCAAAGTAGGAGACATGGTAGGGAATTAATGGAGTGGGAAGTTTGTTGGTAATGTGGGGAATGATGTCATATGAAGGATTTGTGTTACCAGGTTGTTAGATCAAGGAGGGGGGATGATGAGGATTTCATGACTATTGCCAAAAGGGTTTGATAGAGTTTGTTTGGATGATGTGAATCCCATCATATTAACAAGATGGGAATAAATGAGGAGGATTATTTGTGTCTAATATGTTTACCATAGATGGGCTTGTTGAGGTTATGAATCCATACATTTGGGAATGTATCACTAATTCTTAATTCATTTCTTTAGTCCTTCAATTACTTTGAAAATTCTAAATGATAATATTAAATCTAATTTAAAGTTATGTATGTTCACAACAAAAAAATGTATATATTATGGTTTATGGTGGGAGGTAAAATAAGCTAAATTTAGTTACGCCAAACATGTATCATGAGGTAGTAGATTGAGCTTTGATATTGGAAAGATAAAGAAAGGGAACAAAACAGGTCACCATAAAATGATAGTGATGAGCACCATGAAGGTGTCACTAGGGACTTTGTCAAGAAAAAATACGGAAAATGATATAAGAATTAAACATGACAAGTAAATGAAAAGGAAAAAAAAATGATGTTGTTAGGGTCCTATAATATAGGTAATCAAAGTTTGTTTGTCGAGTAATTTATTTTGGGAATCCGATGGTAAAGTTTAGCCTATAAATCCCCAGATCTTATAGTCTAAATTGTCTTTGTACAAAGGTCCTCAAGAGGTCATCATTGAGGTGCCATGAGTCAGTTGTCAATAACCCTATCCATTGCTAAAAGATGAAATGTCTCTAAAGCTATTTTTAATAGTTTTTATTTTAAATTAGATTTAATTTTATAATATATATATATAGATATATATAATTATAGTTTTTATAAAATTATTTATTTAAAATATTAAACTTAATTAAAAAAAGACAAATCAACCCAATCTCTAAACTATAGGAACCACATTTATTATGATACGTTCAGCACAAGTCAAAATCAAAAGGTTAAATTAATTTATGACCCCACCCACACTTCATACATTAAACTTCTATGCCTCAAGATGATTGAAAAATCAAATCAATGGTCATTGATGGATTTTTTTTTGGGGGTGGGGGTGATCCAAGATATTTTGCTTATAGATGTATTAAAGAATTACATGCATAAATTGTAGCTTAAACATAGAAATTTAATGTGCACATGAGAGAAGAGGAGAAACACATAAAAGCGTGAAAGAAGACAAGAGACTTGATAATGGAGTTCATCCAATTTGGGCTACGTCTCCGGGCCCTGCTCAATCAATGGGGAGGCTTTCATTCATTAAGTGGCATGAGAAAGAAGAGAACAATCATCATTTACAAAAAGGAGTTATATACCTCCATTCTAGAAAATGGCCGAAATATGGAGAGCTCTGTTGGAGAAACGGACAACACCATTGAGTTTGTGGCGTCAAGAAATGCTGAAACCATATAAAATTTGTCGAAATCTAACAAAGTGAAAATCCGATCCTTTGGAGAAATTGCTCAGATCATGGTTCTGCCCCCCTCTCTGCACTGCTCATGGTTCTGCCACCTGCAATTGATCTGCCTCAAACTATGTGCGCGTTCCCCCTCCTGATGCATTGAGAAAATAGGTTTATTTAATGTTTTGGAGGGCGGATTAACCAAGAAAATGGTTAGCGCATTAGTAATTTTAGGAATTCGTTGAGGAGGGGTCGGGGGATCAAATCCCGCCCCTCCCGAATTAACCTATGTACTATTTTTTGGGTTAAATTTTGGGGTGGCAGGTCCGCAGTTTTGGGCGGCCCTCCCCCAATTCCGTCGTATGTGAGTCATGGCACGGTAATGTGGAGGGGTGGAGGGGTTGACTGCCCGCCCCCCAACACTATTTAAAACATATTTTTTCGGTGGGTACTAAGAGTGGCAGGGTCATGGACACCCACCCCATTTAAATAACACTTCGTTATGGTGGTTCTGGGGGCGACAGGGTCATGGCCGCCCGCCCCATTTTTTATTAATATTTTTATAACCACCACCCTTTCTGGGATTTTTCAGAACCTTAAGCGTTAGGAGACAAATTAATGGACCCATAAATTCACCTAGAAAACTAGCCGGATTCCAGTGCCCGGTTCTTTCCAAATTGCGCCCTCCTTAAGCCTACCACATGGGTAAGTCAACCCACAATTTTGACTGCCTCTATCTTTCTCATTCGGACTCGGATTGGAGTGTCGTTCACACCGTTCGAATCAGGGTGACGAGAACTTCGATCTAATGTCAATTTAATCACTTTCTACCACTTCGAATTTTGGGCCTTTTCCATGACACTAGTGTCTTGAGATCCACCTGGATCAATCCTCCCCATTGAGGAGCTTTTGGATCGCCAAAAGCTTTATCAGTCAATTGGCAAGTGAGGGAATTGTTCCCACACTCTTTCCTTTTCTAGCGTTTTTTCCTTGCTGGGTTCATCCCTTTGAAACTAACTTGAAGGTATTCCACATCTCCCCGTCGTGAAGTCCCGGTTCTCCTGTCAAGGATAATATATTTAGGCAACTCATCGAGATACTCTGGTGCAAAATCATCAACTGTAGGAACTGATCCCACCTCTTTGGTGTCCATAATCAATGGTGCCTCATAGAGCTTTAAGTTTTCCACATTCACTATGGAGTACATTTGCATATATGTCGGTAAATCGAGATGGAAGGCATTTTTTACAAGCTTCTCCAAGATGGAGAATGGACCATACCGGATTGGTCGCAACTTCTTCCCTTCTCCCTTCATCCTATCCTTGCTGATATAGAACTACACTTTGTCGCCCACTTGGAATTGATGGTCAACTTGGTGTTTGTCATGTCGAGCCTTGTATTGGGCTTGAATTTTCTCCAACTACTCCTGTACTGCTTGGTGAATCAACTGGATCCGCTGAATGAATCGCTGCACTTTGTCCCTGTCATCACGTCCATTGGAGTCATCTTCCCTTCGAAAGAGCATATCAAAAGGATCTTTGGATTGGTATCCAAAACATGTCTCAAATGGTGAACGATGCATAGATGAGTGCAATGCTTGATTGTAGGAATGTTGCACCTATGGAAGATGCTCATCCCACAACTTAAGATGTTTCCCACAATATCATTGCAACAAGTGTACCACAGTGCGGTTGAACACCTCTGTCTGTCCGTTGGTTTGAGGATGAAATGGAGTGCTTCTTTTCAACTTGGTGTCCATCATCTTCCACAAGCTGGTCCAAAACTCTCCGAGAAAGCGAGAGTCCTGATCTGACACAATCAATGTGGGTAACCCAAAATGGACCCAAACATGGCGAAATAAAAGATAAGCAGTTTGCTCTGCAGTGATATGTTTTTTACAAGACATTCAAATACACATCTTACTAAAACAGTCAACGAAAACATACAAATAGTCGTGACTTTTTCTAGACAAAGAAAACCTCCTACAAAACCCATCGACACACTTTCCCATGGACGACTTGGGATAGGGAGTGGCGTGTAGAGCTCGAGCTTTCTATTAGAGGGCATTGAAACAGAACACATCACACATCCCTTTAAATAGTGAGTCACAATGTTCTTCATATGAGGCCAAAAACAAAATCATTGTACATGACAAAGTTTTTTCAACACCAAAATGACCAGACACAAGGGAGGTGTGGGCCTCCCAGATTACATGTACCCTTTCCCCCGTGGGTATGCACAATTTGACAAGGTGATACAACAATTTTCGCTGCAAGTGATAGTTGTCCACCTGTGAACCATGGGTTAGTTTTGCGTAAATCTCCTTAAAGTCATCATCATTAGCATATTGTTCAACATAACTTTCAAAAGATAATGAAGCATTATGCAAAATAACAGAATCAGAAATAGGAGGGTGAGATAGCATATCGGCCACTTTGATGCTAGTGCCCTTCTTATACTTTATTACCAGATGAAACTGTTGAATAAAACCCATCCACCTGAAATGACGAGATTGCTACAACTTGGTTTTTGACTGAAGATACTGCAAGGGCTGATGATCCATATAGATGATGGTCTCCTTGCTGATTAGGTAGTGTTTCCACTTTTTTCACACTCTGGACCAAGGCATATAACTCCTTGTCATAAGTGGGATAGTTTATCACAACCTAAGAGGATTTCCTCTGAATTGTAACATATCGGCGTCTTTTGCTGCATCAGTACAGCTCCCATGGCATATCCACTGGCATCTGTCTCGATCTCGAATGGCTGCTGGAGATCTGGTAACACCAAGACCAATGCGGTGTTGATCTTTTCTTTCAATGCTTCGAAGGAATTTTGCTTGCATTCCTCCCCATTGAAATACTTGCTTTACACTTGTCAACGTGTGTAAAGGTGCTGCAATAATAGATAAATTGGCAATAAATCTCCTCAATACTGTACTGCACCCAAAAATATGTGAACCTCGGTTACACTAGTAAGCTTAGGCCAATTTACAATTGTTTCAACTTTAGAAGGATCAATTTTTCGCTGACCATGACCAACAATATGACCTAGGTAAACCAAAGAGGTTTTCCCAAACTCACACTTTGACAATTTTACATAGAGTTTTTTTTTACAATACATCAAGCACTTTCTTCACATGACATATATGTTCATTCCAACTTTTACTAAAGACAAGAATATCATCTAGATATACAAGAACAAATTCATCAATGAAAGGCTTAAAGAGATCATTCATGACCCTCATGAAAGTGGTTGGAGCGTTGCAAAGTCCGAATGGCATCACCATCCATTCGAACAACCCATGTTTGGTCTTGAAGGTGGTTTTCCACACATCTTGCTCTGCAATTCGGACCTGGTGATAACCACTATGCAAATCCAATTTGGTGAAATAAATAGCATTCTTTAATTGATCTAGTAAATCACCAATGCGCGAGAGAGGGTAACGATTTTTCACCGTGATTTTGTTTAGTGCTTGGTAATCCACACACATCCTCCATGTGACATATTTCTTTGGCGCCAAGACAATCAGTGAGCCACATGGAGAAGTGCTTGGTCTGAGGACCCCTTGGTTCAATAGTTCCTGCACATGCTTTTTTATCTCCTCCATCTCAATGGTCGACATCCTGTACATGCCAATATTCGGTAAAGGAGCGTCATGCTGCAAATGGATCTCATGTTGGATTTCCCTATTTGGAGGTAGTCCCCTTGGTTCCTAAAACATCTCATCATAGTTAGAAATTAATTCACATAATTCTTTTTTATGCACATGATCACAACCCTAGAAAGCATCAGATAATTCTGCATCTTTCCTTCTTACAACCATAAGCATGCAACCCTTACTGGAATTCACCAACCTCTTCATTTGTCCTACACTTACAAGGCTGACATTGATTTTAGTTTGATGAGCCCTTACAATATATTCTACCCCATCTTTTGTGATTTAGTATTTGTTTTCATGACGGAAGAAGATTTCTTTTCTATCATATAGATATGGACTCCCTAACATCATGCCACAGATATCCAATGGTATCACATCAAGTTTTAATTCATCCACTAACTTAGAAGCGATCACAAATTTAACCTTGCACTGCTTAGTTACATTCAATTTTGCAATATCATGTATCCATCCAAGCAGGTAAGGTTTTTGATGTGGTTTGGTTTCTAAGCCTAGCTTCTTTACCAAGGACTCTGAAATTAAATTTGCTTGGGATCCAGTATCAAATAGAGTTTCCACTTTTGTATGATTTATGACAACTCTAATATGAAATAACTCAATTCTCTTTAGTTCATTAGGAAGAGACTCATCTATTGAACTAATGCCTTCATGTGATTCAAAATTAACATGAGGTGTAAGAGTACCTTTTGTTCCTGCTACTGTGATCAATGCTTCATCTCTGGAATCGGATCCAAGGTCTTGCTGCACAGTTGCCACTGTCTTCTGCTTGCCTTTTCCTCCATACTTCTTTGATCTCTTTTCTGGGTACAATTTCCAACAATGATCGTCATCATGACCTTCCTTTTTGCAGTGAGTGCAATAAGGCCTTTCTCCTTCATATTTCTTGGTTGATGTTGTCCTCTTTCACTTTGGGTTTGCCATTTGGAGGTTTGAAAGGTGGTTTCTTGAAATCATAATCTCTTTCATTTTTTCCCCTGTTCTCAAGATGAATGGCCTTTACACTGGCCGAGCCAATAGTAGTTGGTTCAAACAATAATAATGAATGTCTAATGTAATTATGTAATGATCCAATATACTTAGTTACTACTTCAGGTGAGTCAAGTGCAATGCCCAAATTAAGTGCTTGTTTTCTAAACTCCTCTGTAAAGCTTTGAACATCCTGACCTCTGCCTTGCCTTAAGTATTTCCAATCCATTAAGGCTTTTTGCTTATAACCCAAGGGATAATATTGTTCCTTTAATGCAGAAATGAAACTAGGCCATGAGGAAAGAAGATTACCCACACTCTTACTGCTTCACAATTTGCTCTCCCACCAGACGAGAGTGGTGCTACTCAGCCGAAGAGAGGCCAGCTAAATCTTTGCCTCATCCTCTTCGATCTGTTGAATCCTGCAATAGATTTCAATCTGCCTAATCCAATTATCAAGCTTTTCTGCATTACATTCACCGTTAAACATGGGAAGATCAAATTTGACATCTAAATTAAAGAAAGGTTTCTTAGATGCATCCCTTGAATTTCTATGATGATGGTGATGAGAGGAAGAAGAAGTTTCACTCGTGGAAGGATAAGGAGGGGGTTCTTCTTCACAATTTCCATTCACTGAACCTTGTTCTTCTACCTTTTTCCCTTTTTCTTTCTCTAGCCTTGAAAGCAATTGACTGAAAATTTTTTGCCATTGCATATAAGGTTTTGGGGAAATTGAGATCCTCTTCATAACGAGCCTCTTCATCTGCCATGTTTCTCCTTCGATGTGCACGCCCAACTTCAGGATCAAAAGACTTTAGTTTCCCTTCGCCTCTTCGAAGCCTGTTTCTTGTTAGCATACAAACATGCAATTCACATCTACAAAGACCTACTCTGATCCCACTTGATCCAAGATCTTTTTCTTATAGATGTATTACATGTATAAATTTTAGCTTAAACATAGAAATTTAATGTGCACATGAGAGAAGAGGAGAAACACATAAAGAATGAAAGAAGACAAGAGACTTGATAATGGAGTTCGTCCAATTTGGACTACGTCTTCGAGCCCTGCTCAATCAATGGGGAGGCCTTTATTCATTAAGTGGCATGAGATAGAAGAGAACAATCATCATTTACAAAAAGGAGTCTTATACCTCCATTCTGGAAAATGGCGAAAAAAATGGAGAGCTCTATTAGAGAAACGAACAACAGCATTGAGTTCGTGGTGTCAAGAAATGCTGAAACCATATATAATTTGTCGAAATCTAGCAAAGTGAAAATCTAGCCCCCTGGAGAAATTGCTTAGATCATGGTTCCACCCCCCTCTCTGCACTGCTCATGGTTCCGCCACCTACAATTGGTCTGCCTCAAACTGTGTGCACACTCCCCCTCCTAGCGCACTAAGAAAATAGGTTTATTTAATGTTTAGAGGGCGAATTACCAAGAAAATGGTTAGTGCATTGGTAATTTTAGGAATTCATTGAGGAGGGGTCGGGGGATCAAATCCCGCCCCTCACAAATTAACCTATGTACTATTTTTTGGGTTAAATTTTGGGGTGGCGGGTCCACTATTTTGGGTGGCCTGCCCCCATTTCCGCCGTATGTGAGTCGTGGCACAGTAACGTGGAGGGAAAACGGGGTTGATTGCCCGCCCCCCAACACTCTTTAAAACATATTATTGTGGTGGGTACCCAGGGTGGCAGGGTCATGGCCGCCGCCCCCCCCCCATTTAAATAACACTTTGTTATGGTGGTTCCAGGGGCGGCGGGGTCATGGCTGCCCACCCCATTTTTTTATTAATATTTTTACAACCACCACCCTTTTTTGGTATTTTCCAGAACCTTAGGCGTTAGGAGACAAATTAACGGACCCACAAATTCGCCTGAAAAACTGGCCGGATTCCGATTTCGGGTTCTTTCCAATTTGTGCCCTCCTTAAGCCTGCCACATGGGTAAGTCAACCCACAAATTTGACTAGTTCTATCTTCCTCATCCGGACTCGAATTGGAGTGTCGTTCGCACCATTGGAATCAGGGTGACGAGCACTGCAATCTGATGTTAAGATAATTGACTTTCTGCCACTTTGAATTTTGAGCCTTTTCCATGTCATTGGTGTCTGGAGATCCACCTGGATCAAGGGGGGTTTCCTATTCGACTTTTAACCAACCCCCCCCCCCCCCCCCCCCCCAAAAACCATTATTTACGATAAGTTAAATATTATGATATATGGCGGGAAGGTCATTTGTGCCATTTGAAACCATTATTTATGTTGATTTAAATATCATGATATATGGCAGGAAGGTCACTTGTGCCATTTGATTAATCGAATTTCGTTGGAGCTGGAGCTTGGATTTCTCTAAAGCTTGGATTGATATGTTTATGAAATAAATTTATAGATGAAAGACTAAAGTAAAATGAGACTGAGGTAAAAAGAGGCTGAGTAAAATGAGGTAAAATGGAATTTTACAGAGAAGAGAAATATTGTTTTTTCTATGGTATAAAGAGGAGGCAACAGGAACATCAACAATAGGCACTATAACCCAGCTAACAACACAAGCGTCAGTTTCAAATTCCTCAAAAAAACTAGCTCAAGCGTTGTGAGAATTATCATTGACAAATAAAGAAGTGGAGAATTTGACAACAACACTCAACAAGATGGAAGAAGACAAGATTAAAGCAAACAATGCATACTTGACATAATTACAAAATAAATTCAAATTGGTTTAGCAGATTCAAAAGTATGAAGATCAATCTATCATTATTCAGATGTTGGCAGAAGCCAAACACAACATTTGGCACCATATCAATGCCAATGTTACTGAGTTGTGGCCATCAATCCAAATAATTTTTGAAAAAGAGGAACTAGTCCAGAGAGTTAAAGCAGCGATGGAAAAAACCAAAGTTGATATTGAACATCGGCCAAAAGAAGCACATAAAATCATAAGAATGCTAAATTCTAAAAACAAAGATGAGCTTGAGGAGCTGAACATTCACGACATGAAAGAGATAGTGATGGAAGTCAAAAGAGTTTCGACTAATAAAAATCTGATGGTGCAGTTGGAGAATAAGTGTAAAGAACTGGAGCTAGAGGTCAAAATATCTAACAAGAAGTTTGCCTCATTGCAAGAGAAAGGACTTCAAACTGTCAGAAATTCTAATGGCAAATTGATTCCATTAGAAAATTATCAGGAGCAGTTATGCAACATCGCTGCAGATGCATCTAAGTTTGCAAAGGCAAAGGGAGCTATCAGTGGAGAAGCCTTTTTGGAAGGCATGCAATTTGATTTAAACATACAACATGAGATTTATCATTTGTTTTTGAATAACCAGCCTTTCAAACTTACACTGAGGTAGATGAAAGGTTTATAAACATGGTGAATTTTTCTATCCCAGGTGAAGAACAATGGGACCAATTATTTGAGTTGGTCAAATAAGGATAAACATAAGACTTATAATTTTGGCACAAAACAGAAAGAAGGAGCTAGAAAATAGCCATAGTCAACAATAAATTTCCTTCAAATTTTCAACAAACAACCGAATTTCTCCAAAACTTCTATTTTTTAGTTTTGTTTCATAAATATATGTAATTTTGTTAGATATTATTTTGTAATAAATTCATTTTTGGAATCCGAAGTTTTTTCAAGAGAAAGTATATAAATATTTTGTAATAAGACTTAGGAAAGGTTGGATAATGTATGAAGAAAAGAGTTTTACATTGATGTGAGTCGTGGATTGCACTCAAAGTGATCAATTTACAGGAATACATAGAGTTTTGTTCCAATATTCTTGTGTCAAACAATTGGTGATGTGTTTTCTTATGTAAAATTGTTTCTTTTTCTCAATTTCAATATGTTTTTTCCCTCTTTATTGTTGCAAGAAGATTAAGGGCCGAATTTTCTTAAGTGTACTCTGCTCTGGCCTGTTAAAAATATCAATGTTTTCTTATGAGATTTAAGTATAGAATTCATCTGTGTATGCTCTATATTTAAATTGATCTTAAATCATATTCATCCTATTCACCCAAAAGACATCCTATAAGATCCAAAAATTTTCTTATCTTGCCTTGCTACAACTACTCTATCATTTTATGGTTGATTACCCAAAGGTTCATGACTCCATTCCCAATGGACTTTTCCTGCATCTTTCAACCAAACTTTTGAAAAACCCTATTCGAACTTAAATAACTAGCCTAAGATCTTAAAAACAGAAATCCAAATCATACAAAGAGATCCCTCTCTAAAGATGGAAGGGTTAGATCCCAACTTTAAAAGTGGTTTTGTGGTTACCTTTGTATTTTTCTTACTCAACCTAGGAAAATTATAGAGTGATAACATGTGTAATAATACAATAAAGAGGAACATTCTAAGGATGAATATATACTTCTATATTATTCTAATGTGATTAGGATAACCTTGAAAAATCACCCTAGCCCAAGCCTTCCTATAACAACTTAGTGCCATGCAACACTAATTTAACCCACACCAAAGATGAAAGACATCTTTGAATCCTTTTCCTATTCCTTCTTCCACAATTTCAATTTTTTCCAATGGTTTTCCTTGATATATTCCAATAATTCCACTCTAATTATGTGACATTAAGTCACATAATACAAGGATAGAGGAAGAACAATGCTAATGGAATACATATGACATGTTTTCATATATGTAATGAAGGGGATAACTTGCAAGTGGGTGTCCATCTAGAGAAAAAATGTGTGGTAGGTGATCATGACAATTATCAATACCTATAATAAATAGTAAGTATGATTGAAATTGATTGAAAAACATCTTTGAATCCTTTTCCTACTCCTTCCACTATTTCAATCTTTTTTCCAATGGCTTTCCCTGATTTATTCCATTAATTCCACTCTAATTATGTGACATTAAATCACGTAATACAAGGATAAAGGAAAAACAATGCTAATGGAATACATATGACATGTTTTCATATTTGTAAGGAAGGGGATAGCTTGCAAGTGGGTGTCTATCTAAAGAAAAAAATGTGCCATAAGTGATCATGACAATGATCAATGTCTATAATACCTAGTAAGTATGATTGAAATTAAACCAAGAGCTATAATAAGAACAAAAGTATGATGTTAAAATCCAAACTTAAATACAAAAATATTTAATTAAAGGAAAAAAAATTGTTGAATAAAAGTGTCATGGAGAAGCACAATTGGGTATTGCTATAAATCCAACCTATAAAAAAGATAGTAAATTAATTGACACCTAACCATTAAACAAAAGGATGGAAAATAAAGAACACTAAGATAAAAATATATGAACATATTAATGTGTAACAAGATAATTGTGCATTTACCAACCTATATGGAGAAAGGGATAGAGGGGCCAACGTAAAGGAGAGTGAAGGCATAACAAAGGTGTTAATCAAAGTGAGTAGCATAGAGTTGTAAAAAATTTATTCTTAAGTTATAAGAGAATTATCATGGTAGTAATGACGAATTGCTAATAAAGATAATTTCCAAAAAAATAATTATAACTTATATGTATAATGATGTTAGCAAAGATGACATAACGTTAGAATGAGTTTAAATAATTAAATTCTCAATATAAGAGTGAAAGCACACTTAAATTATTTGACACATTTATAATCAAAAATATATTTTCTATAGTTTGATAAAATGAAAATTAATTAATTAATTTTAAATATCAAAATGAGATTATATTTAAATATTTTCTTTTTCTCGCATACACTTTTTTTAAGATTATTATTATATAATAATAATGAGAATATTTGTATTAAAAAAAAATTTGTGCCTGGATCACAAGTATACATTAAGAGTTACAATTTATAGATGCTTTGAATGTAACAACCTCATGTTAAAAATCCATATAATAAAGTTAATAAAAGAAAAATAAGACCAAGGTCACGGGACACGTATTCCATACTAAATGTTGGACAAAACATCAGAGTGTGGGTGTTCATTTGGTTTATTATGTCTAAGGAAATTGGCAAATGCTTTGAAAAGGCAAAGAGACATTAATTGACATTTTTATTTATGAAAATAAAGGAAATTAGGCGAAAAGGAAGGTGAAAGGTCACAGGGTGCATGTGAAGAGGAAAATAAAGGGAAAATAATGGAAATTGAAGAAAATGGTGCCCTCATTAATAAAAAGGTTTTTGAAGATTAGTTCACAACCTTTTGTCAGTTCAGTTTTTGAGCTTTCTCTCTATTCTCTCTACTCTCTCATACTCTCATACACTAAGAGTATTCTTGGAGCACTCTAGCATTGTAGAAAGAAAGACAAAAGAAGGGCAAGAAAGCAAAGGGAAGCAAATATCAAGCAAGGAAGAGTGTGATCAAGCAGCTATAACATGATTACTTGCAGGTATCGAGTTGCATGCATGATTTCCTTGCTAGTTTCGGCATGCATGGTACATGCACATGTGTACTTGGTTCTGTTGCTATCATTGGCATGGGTCTTGCCAGGTGTGATAGTGGATTTCAACCTTGCCTTGCCATTTCCGGATAGTCATGGTGTGATGGGGTTCTTTTACTTGGTTGAGTTGGATTGCTAGATGGTTTCGAAACTGAGCGGAGTGGTCTCAGGAAAAATCACAAGGCCTAAGAATCTTTTAGCCGGTAATGGTGGGATACACGGTAAAACCTGGTTTTGAATACCCTTGTTGGGCATAAGAATCCCTTGACCGGTAATGGCAGGATACACGGTAAAGCCTAGAGGTGTATACCTTCATTAGGCCTACGAATCCCTTGACCAGTAATGACAGGATACACGATAAATCCTAGAGGGTAGAGATGAACAAATTCCTCACGATTTAGGTGGAGAAATCCTAAGGTATCCATGCTTGTTTAGGGCATAGTGATCCCTTGACTAGTATATGCCGAGATTGCGGTAAATCCTGTAGTGTATGTTAATTTTTTGGGCCTAGGAATCCCTCAGCGGGATACACGGTAAATCCTAAGGAAGCCTTAATTGGTTTTGATGTGAGTCCCACATTTATGCTTGGAATATGGCATGGGGGTGATTGGCTAAAAGAAGCAATTGGTTCAGCCCAATCTATGGTCAAGTGGTGCGTGGAAGTCTCTGACTTGGTTGGATTTTTCATATGTTAATAAGAGCTCTTTCCTCTTGTGTTTTATGTGTAAATATATGTGTTAATATGTGATTTTAATGGTTGTCCTATCACTGTTATTCTGCTGCTTTTATGTTGGTTATAGGCATGGTTTTATGACAGATATTAGTCATGGATCTCATCATGTTTTGTTTATTAAATGAATGAATAATGAGTGTATGAAATAATAGATGATAATGCAGTTATTTTGAGGAGGCATAAGTCTTTCTTGGCGAATCTCAGATAAGTATGAGACCCCTATGTTCATATATGTTGTTATGGCCTATAGATTACATGTTCATGAAGCGTTTGATGGAATTCATGTCACGGCTCGTAGGGGTAAGGTTAGTCCTTGTTCAATTTTTTGTATTAGTAGCCTTGTCTTGATGTTATTTATCATTTCTGGAAGTTTCATGAAGTTCTGGGTAGATTCCAGAGTCCTAGCCTGAAAAAGTGGCTCATTATTCGGGGTCGCTAACACAAGACTGCTTGGAAAAGGACATAGTCACATAGGAGCCTTGTTGTGGGAGTGACTAGAGGGTCGTAGTCACATGGAGGGCTTTTCATGGGAGCGACTAGGGGTCTAGTTCAGTTAATAAGTAAGTTCTTTTAGCAATTGAACACCTAGAGGGGTTGGTTAGCTCCTGAAGGTTCTGTAGCTCCTAAGGGAGGTCTTTAAAGTGTTTGTTTGTCAGTTCCACTTACTTGAGCTGATCTAGGAGGTCGAATCATATCATAGTAACTATTTTTCACATGTTTACCCTGGTGGATCAGTTAGCTTGGGTAAACGTGGGAGGAGGGTGTTACAGAGTGGTATTAGAGCATGGTTCACCCCTTGGACTAAATGGGCAAAATTTGTTTGTCATGCATACATGTGGGTTACATATGTGTTCTTTATGCTCGTGGTCTATGTGCTTGTTCTGTATGCATGGTGGTGGTCATTTTTGCAATTGTGTCGCCATGAAGAGGATGATGGTGATCATTATTGGATCAGTTATGCTTTTGTATGCATGTTAGTGTCTATATGTCGTTATGAATGCATTGTCATGGTTATGGGATATTCATGCATGGTAAATAGATAATGGTTGAAATGGTGTCTATATATATATATTGATATGATTATGTTTATATATGTATGGCACTAATCTGGTTGATCTTGCAGACAAGTTATCCTCCCCTGAACTATATTGAGGTATGTTGATTATGTTTATATTTTGGTTTAGCTAACAATATGGTAGACTACAATTCATGAGATTCTCCCTATAGATTAGATGAGAAGCATGGTGATGGGAACTCTCCTAACATAACATACACATTAAGAAGTTTGAAGGCATAAATAAGAAGTTGCAAAGCAAATAATGACAGAATCATTCAATCATAGGATAAACAAACTGAGGTTAATGTAGTTATCCTTCAGAGTTTGTTAGAGTTGCAGAGATCTGGGCCACTTAGGATCAATCATAGGTAGGAGGATAGGACCAATGGGGCATATGGCAGTAGGTCTCATGGTGGGCATTGGTCAGATAGGGATGACATAATTTGAGATGGAAGGTTCTTTGACACACTTGATAGGAGAGACGATGGAAACATGTTCTATTCTAGTTTTGGTTCTAACAGGTATCATGGTCATCAGTGTTATCATCCTTACGAGAGGAATGACAGGGGATATTTTCCAGATGAGTTCAAGAAAGCAAATTCACTTACATTTGATGGAGATTTGAAGAAAGCAGAAGATGCAGAGGCATGGTTACTTGGGATGAAGAATTTCTTTGAGTTGCATGATTACACAGAGAATATGAAGGCCAAAATAGTTATCTTCAACCTCAAAGGGAATGCAGACATCTGGTGGGAAGATGTGAGGTGGGTCAAAGACATCAGGACATAAGAGTTGAGTTGGCATGAATTCAAAGGACTTTTTCAGGAAGAAATATTTGTCAGAGAGGTACTATGACAGTAAGGCCAAGGAGTTATATGAGCTAAAGATGGTATTGATGACATATGAGGAGTATACAACCAAGTTCCTGGAGTTGTTGAGGTATGTACCGTATCTTAAAGATGAGAAAGCCAAAGTTCATATATTTTTCAGTGGATTAACATTAGCATTTAAATATTGGATTGAGTATGACGAGCCTCGGTCACTTGAAGAATTCATTGGGAAGTTGAAGCACTATTATGAGAAATCAACTCATAAGACATAATATCAACAAGGTTGGAAAGGGAAATACAAGAATAAAGGTAAATGGTAGCCGAAAATAACAAGACCCCAGGATGCAAGTGAGAAAGAAAATGTTGCACCTTACAAGAAGTTTAATGGACCTTAGCTTGCAGGGCAACAAAATAAACATGATGGTATGTGGTCGTGCTGGGTATGTGGAAATGAGCATCTCAAGAGATATTGACAGCAATATCAGGGTGGTAGGCCTCTGATTTACAGTACATAGGAAGCGTAGACAGCTGGGGATGTTGGGTAGAGAATTCCATAGATCTATGCAACATTGGATAACAAGAAGGCGAATCATCGGGCATCTATTATCAAGATGGATGGTAGGATTTGTGATCAAGTTGTTTCTATTTTGATTGACCCTAGATCTAATTATAACTATGTTAATCCTGACCTGGTGGATAAGTGTGGTTTGAATAAAGAAGTGCATGTATAATCCTGGTTAGTGCAGTTGGCTATGGGTACAAAGAAAAGAGGTCATCTTTGGGTAAGAGCTTGTGAATTTGAGTTGAATGGTATGCCTACATCAATGCATTTGAATGTGCTTCCGTTGGGGTCATATAGTATGATTTTGGGTATGGATTGTTTGTATCTTCATAGGACCAAGGTGGATTTTTATGACAAGGCTATTGAATGTTTAGATGACAATGGATAACATAGAATCTTGCATGGTAAGAAGAAGCTACATCAGTCAGAATGGTTACAACTATGCAAGAAAAATGCAGTCACATGAAAGGGTGTGTGCTGTTTGTAGTGCATATTTCTAGTGATAGAGGTAATAATGTTGAGGATGCAGAAGTATTGAACAGGTACCCAGTTTTATTTCCCGTAGATATTTTAGAGTCTCTGTCTCATAGAGAAGTGGACTTTTCCATTGAGTTGGTACTTGGTGTAGCACCAACATCAAAGGCACCATATAGGATGAGCACACTGGAATTGGTAGAATTGAAGTTGTAGTTGAAATAAATGCTTGAAAATGGATACATCAAGCCAAGTGTATCACCTTGGGGTGCCCCACTGTTGTTCGTGAAGAAGAAGGATGGTACTCTCAGGTTGTGTATTGACTATGGGTAGTTGAACAAGGTAACCATCAATTTCAGGATGTATTTCCCGTAGATATTTTAGAGTTTACACCTCATAGAGAAGTGGACTTTTCCATTGAGTTGGTACCTAGGGTAGCACCAAAATCAAAGGCACCATACAAGATGAGCACATTGGAGTTGGTAGAATTGAAGTTGTAGTTGAAATAAATGCTTGAAAATGGTTACATCAGGCCAAGTGTATCACCTTGGGTGCCCCAATGTTGTTTGTGAAGAAGAAGGATGGTACTCTTAGGTTGTGTATTGACTATGGGTAGTTTGCAAGGTATCCATTGCCAAGGATTGATGATCTATTTGACCAGTTGAAGGGAGCAACAATGTTCTCGAATATTGATCTGAGATCTAGATACCATTAGGTACACATCAAAGAAGAGGATATTCGCAAGATTTATTTCCTAACTAGGTATGGACATTATGAGTTTGTTGTAGTTCCATTTTGTTTAATTAGTGCTCCAACTACTTTTATGTGCTTGATGAATATTTTATTATGTCCTTATCTGGACAAGTTTGTTATTGTGTTCATTGATGATATATTGATATATTGTAAGAATGAGGAAGAGCATGTTGAACACTTAGCAACTGTATTGAGATTGCTAAAAGAGCATCAATTGCATGCCAAGCTTAGTAAATGCAATTTCTTTCAAACAAAGGTACATTACTTGGGACATGTTGTTTCCAAGCAAGGCATAACAGTGGATCTAGAAAATATAAGAGCTATTATGGAATGGGAAGCTCCTAGGAATGTGGATGAGGTAAGGTCATTCATAGGGTTAGCAAGTTACTACAGGAGGTTCATCAGGAACTTCTCACGCATTGCATATCCTATTACATCATTCAAAATAAAATGTGATAATTTTGAATCGAAAGAGCAATGTGCAATGATTTTTGAGCAGTTGAAGCAGTTGTTGACAAATGCTCCAGTTCTAAATATTGCAGATCCGGATAAAGAGTTTGTGCTATGTACATATTCCTGCAAGAGAGGACTTGGTGGAGTCCTAATGCAGGAGGGATAGGTGGCATATTATGAATCAAGGAAATTGAATGAGCACATGCAACATTATGTTACACATTATCTTGAGCTTGCAACGATCAACCATGCTTTGAATATGTGGAGACACTATCTTCTTGGTATGAGGTTTGTATTGATGAGTGATCACAATGGATTGAGATATCTATTTGACCAACCGAACCTAAATGTCAGACAACCTAGATGGTTGGCTACAATCAGTGAGTTCAACTTTGAGATCAAGTACATTAAAGGTAAATATAACAGGGTTGTGGATGCTCTTAGAAGAAGAGTGCAAGTGAATCATATAGAAACTATGAATTCTTATGAGTAAAATCTACAGGATCAGATCTTATAGGCAGGGTAGCAGGATGACATGTACATGTAGCATAGGCAAAGGTTACAACAAGGCAAAGGTGATCAGGAAGTGGACTATCATCTTACAACAAATGGTTTGGTCAAATTTAGGGACAAGATCTATGTGTCGGACAATAGTGAGCTCAAGAAGCTTATCTTGATAGAATTTCATGTTAAACCATATTCAAGTCACCCAGGATATCAAAATACATTGACAATGGTGAAGAAGTTATATTATTTGCTGAATCTGAAAAATGAAGTGGCAAAGCTTGTGGTGAGATGCTTGGAGTGTCAACAGGTAAAAGGAGAGTGTAAGCATCAAGGTGGATTAATATAGCCAATTCCAATTCCAAAGTGGAAATGGGAGGTCATTTCTATGGATTTCATTATAGGTTTTGCCAGGACATCTAGATAACATGATTCCATCATGGTTGTGGTGGACATGTTGACAAATGTAGCACACTTCATTCCAGTGAAGTCTACGTATTCAACTAGTGACGTGGCACACATTTTGATAAGGGATGTAATGAGGTTTCATGGTGTTCTGAAGAAGATTGTGTTAGGAAGGGATGCTAAGTTCACTTCTAGGTTATAGAAGGAGTCATTTGCAGGTTTGGGTATAGAATTGGACTTCATCACAAATTATTACTTGCAGATAGATGGACAAACAGAGAGGATCAACAGGTTTCTAGAGGACATGTTGAGAATGTATGTCATGCATCAACAACGGAAGTGGGAAGATTATCTTCCATTGGTTGAGTATGCTTACAACAATGGGTATCAAGAGCCACTGAGGATGAGTTCGTTTAAGGCACTTTACAAGTGGAGTTGTAATAATCACATTAGTTGGAGTGATCTAGTGAATAGGGTGTTGATAGGACCGAACATGTTGGAAAATATGGAACAGGAAATGTAGGTTATCAAGAAGAATCTAAATGTAACACATGACAAACATAAAATTTATGCATATTAACGCAGGTTGATTAAAGAGTTTCAATTGGGGAACATGGGCACTTTCACATCAAGCCCAAGAAGAGATTCTTGAGGATCGTGTCATGTGTGAAAAGAACAACTCGGTATTGGTGGCCCTTCAAGATCCTTGAGAGGATTGGACTAGTGGCCTACAGACTTGCACTGCCTCCGACAATGAAAGTCCATGATGTTTTCCATGTTTCATTTCTTAAAATATATGTAAAGGACGTTGATCATGTTATTGATTGGTCTCTATTGTAAGAGGATCTAGAAGGAGAATTCCATCTAGAACCTCAATGTATTTTGCAAAATAAAGATGCTCATGCTCCAGAATCAAGCAATCGAGCAGGTTAAAGTGCAGTGGAAGCACTTTGGGCCCGATGAAGCTACATGGGATATGGCTTATTAGATGCAGACAATGTATCCTTCTCTATTTGCTAGTTGAGTGGATTTCTTTTGGTATATGTTTTGGCATGGTGCTTTGGTATATGTATATACGTACATGGATGTAAATACCACCATGAGTTGTGTTATAAAGCTCCAATAAGCGGTATGGGTGTCATGTTGTTATGTTTGTCATGTTGGTTTTCTTTTCAGTAGGTTGATCATTATAAATACTGCATCGAGCTAAGTTATAAAGCTCCATGGCCAATATGTTTTTCTTTTCAGTGGTATTCTTGGTTGTAGGTGTCATTGAACACCGAGGACGTTGTTCCCTTAAAGGGGAGGGGTCTATAACAACCATGGGTTAAAAATACATGTAATATTAGACCCCTATAATACTATTATATTCCCTTAGTATTACTGTCATTGTATCCCCTTATTGTTATTATTGTGCCCATGTTGTCCCCATATTGTTATTATTGTGCCCCATAGAATCCCACTATTGTTATTGTTGTGTCCTTACATTATTAGTGTTATGTCGGCTTGATTAGATTTTGGCCCCTTAGACTCCTATATATAGAAAGGAGGTCTTGTCATTTGTTGCATCCAAGAATTGTTCATTTGTGTAATGTAAAGGAGGTTTCCCCCTCGAAGAGACTAATTTTGAAGTCGTTGCTCTAATTTTTCTTCTATTTTGTGAGCTGGTTGCATAAAAATTGGTATCAAAGCTTTGGATTCTAGGGTTTCACTGCTTCAAACAAGTCATCATGGAATTTTTTCTATAACTTTTTTTCTACGACGTTTTAGAAGCTAAACTTAAAAATAGTTTGAGTCAAAATCTTGATGAACCTCAGGTACAAATTTTAGATCTTGTTTCGCTATATTTTTTGTGATATGATCCGAGTAAGTTATAGTTTTTACAGGCTCCCGAATTATATCTCAAACATGTGACCTAAGGAAAATCATCATAACTTTCTCTCTGAGCATCATATTGAAATTTTGTAAAAAGGTACAGAAATAGGATGGAATATAGTTTTCTTTATATCGATTTTAGGTCTGAAGGTCAAAACAGTGGCATGTGGAACTTCATACAAGTTCTCTCTACTGAACCAGTCTATAATTAGGTCATTGTGAGAGATTTGGAATAACTCTTTCTTGGAGAATCCAATATTGATCAGACTTGCAGGGTTGGAACGAGGATGCAGAGGGCTACTAGAGGATGAAATTTTAGACCTTGGAGATCCACAATTACAGAGATACAACCGATTCAATATCGAGCTCCTACAAAGCCAAAAAAGGTGTGTAGTCTTTTTAAAATTTTGCATAAGTTTGGTTTGAAACATTAGTTTGAAGGAATTCAAAGGACATAATGAAGCATAATTATCATTAATTGATGCGTTGAAGAAAGAAAATGGAAACACCTAGTAAGAAACTTGAAATCTCTGGCATGAATCATGAAGAAGATGAAGAAATGCAACATCATATATCAAAATTACGAGACCAAGTGCAACAAATTTCACTCTCACAAAAAGTAACAAAAGCTAAGATAGATGGTTTAAAGAAATGCGTGGAAGCTAAGATTGATGGTTTAAAGAATGGTGTGGAAGCTAAGATGAATGGTGTGGAAGCTATGATGGATGGCATGGAAGCTAAGATGGATGGTGTATAAGCAAAAATTAAAGGAAACATGTAAGATTTGAAGATAGATTTGACAACATTGCTACAAGAAATGCTTACTAATAGCGAAAGGGTAGTAAAGGAAACTCATGATGAGAACAAAAGAAATGTTAATCATGATTTCATAGACTCCAACGTTGGATTGAAGACCCACCATGTTCCAAAGATTGATATGAGGAAGTTTGATAGCAAGGATCTTGTAACATGGATACTACAGATGGAGCAATATTTCAATCACCATAATGTGCAAAACACGCAAAGGGTACGCATTGCAACTTTATATTTGGAACCCAATCAGTTTGTATGGTATCGATGGCTTTTCTCTCATAAACAAATTATCACTTGGGCAATTTTTTACGGAAGAAATGATCTCATATTATGAGGATAGAAAAAGAAACAGCTTTTTTAGCCAATTGATAAATCTCAAACAAAAAGGTTCAATGGTGGAGCACATTGAGGACTTCCAAAAATTGAATATAAGGGTAAAATATATTCCAAAGGAGCATAGGATTGATGTGTTCATAGGAACATTAAAGGATAACATCCAACATGGAGTTCACATTTGGGAACCTGATTCATTGGAGAAGGCATTCAGGTTAGTAAGAAAAATTGAAAGAAAAATTATGGAAACAAGGAAGCCTACCAAAGACAATTATAAATATGGAAATGTTGTTGCCCTTAGCCTTCCAAAATATACAAGGTTGACACCACAACAATTGGAAGAAAATAGAGAAAAAGGGCTTTGTTATAGTCTTGATAGAAAATACACTAAAGGTCATAAGTGTTATGAGAAGAAATTATTTTACATAGATTGTGAAGAGGAAGAAGAAAAGGAACAAGAAGCATCAAAAGAAGATGATACACACCAGTAACAAATCCTAGATAAATAAGAAATGAATCCGACCATATCTTGTAATGCATTGGCCATAATAACCACTCCTCAAAATATCAAGATAGAAGGACATATCAATAAGAAAAGGTAAGAGTGTTGATTGATTCGGGAAGTACCCATAATTTTATTCATTATAAGATAGGGAAGGAATTGAATTGCTTCCTATATCTAGCACCAGAGTGTCAAGTGATGGTTGCAAATGGAAGAACCATAAATTACTCTGGAAAGTGCCACAATATCAAGCTATCCATGGGAGAATATGTGTTGAATAGTCCAATGCTTTCCATTCCAATGGGTGGTGCTGATGTTGTACTAGGATTCCAATGGCTACAATATTCGAGTACAATAGCTTTTAATTTTCGAGAACCCCTTTTTTTTTTGTTCAGAAGCAAAGGAATTTGAATTATGGGGTATCGCAGGGAAACTGGGAAAGATAATCATCTCTAACGACATAACAAAGCTTCTAAAGAAAGAACAACGTGGTGTAATTGCACAATTATGTTCACTAGAGGTTCCCACGTCGAAATCATCTATTTCTCTAGATATCCAAAAAGTCTTGGACAATCATTCTAAGGTATTTGAGACTCCCAAGGCCTCTCACCTATTCGTGATCATGATCATGCTATTCATTTGATTCTAGGAAGTGTTCCTCCAAACATCAAGCGTTACATATATCCCTATGCCCAAAAGAGTGAAATTGAACGTATGGTTGCAGAAATGCTAGAGGTTGGTATAATTCAACCTAGTCAAAGTTATTTCTCTGCTCCATTAGTATTGGTGCACAAGAAGGATGGATCATGGCGCATGTGTTCAGATTATAGGGAGCTCAACAAGCTCATTATTAAAGATAAATTTCCCATTCCTATCATTGATGGAGTATTGGATGAATTGCATGGAGCAATTTACTTCACCAAGTTGGACCTTCATTTAGGGTATCATCAAATAAGAATGAAGACTGAAGACATTTTGAAAAAAAATATTTAGAACTCATGAGGGTCATTATGAATTTTTGGTCATGCTTTTTGGCCTTACCAATGCACCTTCTACATTTCAAGGTTTGATGAATTCAATTTTCAAACCCTTCCTTAGAAAATTTGTGTCAGTATTTTTTGATGATATACTAATCTACAACAAGTCTTGGAAGGATCATGTTCAACATGTTGAGAGAGTGCTCAAACTATTGGAGGAGAAAACAATTATATGCAAAAAGATCCAAATGTTTCTTTGGAGTACAAGAGGTGGAATATCTGGGTCATATTGTATCTCATGAAGGAGTTAAGGTAGACCCTAGCAAAATTAAAGCCATTAAGGAATGGAAAATCCCCACATCCATAAAGCATCTGCGAGGATTTCTCGGGTTGACAGGTATTATCGCAAGCTTGTTAAAAATTATGGGAGAATAGCAACACCTCTAACGACATTATTAAAGAAAGATGCATTTTCATGGACTCCAGAAGCAACAAAGGCCTTCGAACATCTTAAAAGAGACAATGTGTCAAGCACCAGTCTTAGCTACACCGAACTTCACAAAAACCTTTATTGTGGAATGTGATGCTTCAGGAAATGGAATTGGTGCTATTTTCTAATGCAAGATGAAAGACCCATTTCTTTTGAAAGTCGTCCAATCAAGTGAAAATTTTTACACAAAGCTATTTATGAGAAGGAAATGTTGGCAATACTCATGCACTTAAGAAATGGCGACCCTACCTAATGGGAAGAAATTTCAAGGTAAAAACAGATCATGATAGCCTTAAATACTTTTTAGAACAAAGATTATCCTCTGAAGAGCAACAAAAGTGGGTCACAAAGATGTTGGGTTATGACTTTGAAATAATCTACAAAAAAGGCAAGCAAAATGTGGTGGCAGATGCACTCTCAAGAAAGGATGAGGATGTGGAAGCATTGTTGTGTGCCATTTCTATTATCCAACCAGATTGGATAAATGAAGCAAGGGGGAATGGAAGAATGTCGAAGAACTGTGGG
>APFE030759326.1:37318-67712 GCA_000404065.3 Pinus taeda | reverse complement strand
TATCAATTTACTAGCCTAAGATCTTTATTCCTAATTGGTCAGCTTATCATATTGAAAGATCTACCGAATCTGACCCGAGAGAGCCTTCTCATACCTCGTAGGGCTAGCTACGAGGTGAAATGGTTTGATGTAGCCTTGAGAGTTTGTCTATCTCAGCCTAGGTGAATTCCAAGCACTAACACTTCCTACAAGGTATATCATGTCAACTAACCAAAACATAATAAACCAGCATATCTTATCATAGTTCATGGAGGATACCTCATCTACAAGGATCAAAAAATTAGTGATTTACATGTATAACATAATCATTGACAACATATAGAAATATAAACATAATCATATAACCATATAGCCATCATTCAAGCTAGTGTCCAGCCATCAATGCATGACCATATCAACTACACATACCATGCCATCATGCATGAAAACAACCCCCACATCATTGTACACTTTAGCACATGTGAACAGTAACGTGCATAAACAATGCATAATCAACCATACACTCATGAAGACACACTCCACAACAACACCATCAACTTCCTATGGCAACATCACTACAACCATGAACCATACCATACAAATGCGACAAGCACATGGTCTTACAACACAAGAAACACATATGCAACCAACATTAATGCATGAGCAACATAGATCTTATCTAGTCCATGGGGTGAACCATGATCTGATAGCACTTTGTAACACCCTCCTCCCATATCTACCCAAGTAACTAGCCAACCAGAGTAGATATGTGATGCAAAGTTACTATGATATAATTTGACCTCCTAAGCCACCTCAAGGAATCAGAATTGACAGAAACACATGATACAGTCCTTCCACATCAGTAAGAGGACTCCCAAGAACCATCACAACCTCTCAGGTAGCCATCCCTTGGGCCCCACTAATTTTTTTTACCATTAAACTCCTGGATGCTCCCTTGATATGGGCATGCATGCGTTCAAGAGGCTTTGGACACTCCAACAACATGGATATGCATGCGTCCCAGGATTTTCCTACCCATTGTTGTGCTTGTGTATCTAGGATTTGAGCCACTTTTTCAGGCCCGCAACCCATGTCACTGCCGAAAACTAAATGACACTTCTAAAACTGAAATATGATAGCAATCAAATTATACAAATGGAAATATTTGAACAAGGGCTTGATTCGACCCATACTAGCCATGACAGGGATTTCATCAAACATGTCACAAATATGTAATCTATAGGTTTAAACAACAAATATGAGCATATGGGTCTCATACTCATATGAGAATTGCTAAGAAGCATTGATGCCTCAATGCATTAGCTGAAATTTCATCCATTAGGCCATTGATACATTTTTCATTCATTTACAATTAAAAACATGATGAGAGCCATACATAGCTACTGTCATAATACATGTTCATAACCAGCATAAGAGCAACAAAAATACCAAGAAAATCAATGTTAAACACACATGGGAAGCTAGAACAATATGAAAGATAAACATGAGATTTTTTTATTAACAGGAGATATACATTTATAGTATATTGTTGTGACCGTTGGGTTTCACATCCCAAGGTCTCTTGGACTGCCTTGTCTATTCAGCTTCCACACTAACCCATTTAGGATTAGGTGTCCAACATTCCCCCCCCTTAATCTGAAGGGTTATGTATGAGTCCAAGAAGAGAGATGAAATACAAAATGTGCAAAAATGCATGGCAACACTAGTCTGAATGTTCTCTCTGAAATGTTGGTATAAAGGGCTGTCATTTAAGGATGACCACCAACACTGGAACGCTTAATGCAGTTCCCAGAACTCTTACAAAACTGGCAAGAAGCTGGAGTCTTGTGCTAGAGGAAGTGCTCCTATTGTTTTGAAGAGGGAAACCTTCAACCAATAAAGGGAGGTCTCACCCCACATTAAAGGGAGAACTTCAACTTGAGAAGGGAAGTCTCAACCTGTGATGATTTAAGGATGACCAACAACTTTGGAATTCTTAATGCAATTCCTTGAACCCTTCCAAAACTAGCAAGAAGCTGGAGTTTTCTGCTAGAGGAAGTGTTCTCAATTTTGCTGCTGGGATTCTTCCGAAACTGGCAAGAAGCTGAAGTCTTCTACTAGAGGAAGTGTCCCAGATTGTCAATTGAAGGCATGCTCAGGGGCATCTTTGTCTCTAGCTACAACTCTGAATCTGGTATGGGGGGTTGTGGCTCAAGCTTACTTGACGTGGCTTTGAAGCTTGTAGATGACCATCATTTCCCTCCTATCAGATACAAGGTGAGATGATGGAGAAAACTCAACTGCAAGACTGTTCAACACTCTGGAACAAGTTATGACATGTGATTGGAATATCTTCTTGGTTGCTGATGCCCATTGCCAAGAAGCGATCCATCCAAGATGAATCTTTGTTCTTACAGGATGTTTGTTTCTGAAGCATCTGTGTGAAGAATTATTGGTTTTATGACAGTGCTTACATGGATGAAGATCAAAACAGTGATCTTTCAAATGGCCAACTCGGTCACAGTGTTGGCATTTCACAATCTATTGTTGTTGTTGTTGCGGTGAAAAAGGAGTAGAATCTAGAACAGCTGGAGGTGAACTGTCATGAGGAGCAGGTGAACTGTCATGAATAAATCCAGAACTCTGAAAATGGATGGGCTTGGCGTAGTCTGGAATATGAAAGGACAAGTCCTTATCATATCCAAGACCAGTTCTATGCTTATTGTTGACAAGTTGTTCCCAAGGTCTGATGATGGGCTTGGGAAGTGCAGACTGAGTTTTTGCATCTGCGTGTACAACTGATGCTTTATCTAAATGCACTGTAACATTATTGTCTTGCTGTTTATGGGAATCTATTTCAATATTTTGAACAGAAATAGGTTCAGAATGATGACACCATTGTTGTAGTTCTTCTTGCTGCAGCTTTGTCTCAAGCTGCAAAAACTCAATAGTCTCATGTGCATTTTGGAGACAAATTTTAATATTGGAAAAAGATGTTTTGTTGATCTTAACCATCTCATCATCAGTGGAAAGTATTAAATTATTCAGTAGTTTCAATACATCATCTATTCTATCCATTTCAGACCAATATAATCAAAGAACTGATGTTATCTTCAGCTAAAAATCGGTCTATAAATAATTGCAACTATTAGATGAGTAGCAGGATGCCAATATCACAAAGTCACTGTAGTAGATAGGAGAGTACCAATTTCAATGTAGCAAATGACTCGATGCTTTGATGTACTTCTCAAATTATTAAAACTACTCACACTGTGAAAAAAAGAGTCAATCTTTGACTTTCTTTGCAAATGAAATTTGTCGACAGTCTTAGTAGAGCAATCTCAACCATGTTCTGTCCATTGCAACATTGCCATAGCAATGATCAAACCAACAGTGGTAAAGATATAATAGTGTATCAAGGCTTGTCAAGCTCTCTGACATAACACTTAACCCGTCAATTCAACATCATCATCAGACTCTATCCATCAGCATATTCAGTCAATAATACTTTGGTAATGCAAGACTTATCCCTAAAACCCTAGAATGTGAACTCATACTCCACTTCATCAATACATGTCTATAGATCAACAATGTCAACAGTAGCAACTCAATATTTTCTTTATCATAGGCATTTATAAAGAATAATGTGTCAATATTGTCATATCAAATCTCTAAATCTAATCTCTGTCTAATGCAAACAGTCAACAATACTCCTTGCATCAAATTAATAGATTACATCAATTCATAAACAAGTTCACACAAAACTTTGCCCTTGGTTGCTGTAGATGACACTGGCATACGTCGACCCCACAGCCACACAATTTCTGGAAGAGTCCCTCTGCAGAACTTTAACACAAAACATATTCTATAGTTCTTTGCATGAATGGGTGGATTTCTTAAGAAAAAGAGAGCCTTGTGGGTGGATTTCTCAAATAGAGAAAACTTTGGATGCACAGAACAAACTCACCTCTATATAAATATATAGCCGAGAATACCCATAAAAATGGTATTATTCGTTATTGAGTAGATTACGGATATATATACCTCTGATGAAGCCACATCTCTAGTTGATTTCTTCCATGCATAAACAACACTCCTTTGCAAGAAAAAAATGAATGTCTTCCACAATCTACAGTTGAAGTATAAACAGTTCGAGCACTCCTGAAGGTAGAACCAGCACGCTAGTGAAGAATGAGTTCAGCTCACTTACATAATGCACAATTCATGTGTTAACTTCACCATCTACGTTGGACCGCTACAAGCAGCTGACATATGGGCAAAAATGATACATAATTCAGGGTTCGATTTCATCATCTACGTTAGAACTCTACAACCAACTGTCATATGGAAAAACGTGATGCACAATTATGGTTTAACTTGATCACATATGTTATACCTCTACCGATCTCAAATGGCTCTGTCAACCTCTCCTGAGAAGAGCTTTATCAAAAGCATCACTGTAAAATACATACATCCCAACTCAAATTATAGTTGCGGCTTGTGAGTGAAAGGATCTTTTATCTATGTTACTAGAAAATTCTCATTTTGATCCAACCCCCATTCTCTTTCCAATCCCTTCTTGACACTACATCAGTACATCACTAAACGATTTTATGTGCATAACATTTGCTGGGAGGCAAGCGGTGGATTCAAGTTTCTTATACCATTGAAATGAAAATAGATATATGCAGGATTAACACACCATATAAAACATATATACCACAGCTTTGCACACCATAGAATTTCAATATTCAATGCCCATAAAAAACTATGTCTCCTTCTCGATCCAGCTATCCATCATTACACGAGTGTGTAATTAATACTTTAGGAGCAACGACTCACCTTCCAGGAATTGACAGAAATGTTAGGAAGAGTGGCAGAATTCCTGGAATGCTTACAGTAATGCATCACAAGAGGTTGACAGTAACAGGGTCAGCAATGAGTAGGCCTCCAAGCATTAGAAAATATAGAAAATCATGGAAAAACAGCTCATATCAAAATGCATTCAATATTCCCACTCAAACGCTGTGTCAAACAATAACGCGGCAGTTTAATACCATTTATAAGCTGGACCAAACAACGTTAATAAGTTGAACTCTTGCACACTTATGGTGTATACCATATACACAGGTGGTTCAATTGTTATGGACAGGTGTATACCATTCAACGTTCAATAAACCAAACGATTTATAACACTGAACTCCATTCAATATATACAGCGTTAAAACAACATTCAAATGATTCAGCTACAACGCATTCAATAAACCGTTAATATTCCACAGCGCACAGCATTTCAACAAGCGCACAGCAGTTCATGCGTTAAAACAACGTTCAAATGATTCAGCATTCAACAACGCATACCAGGAGCTGGACCAGCGTTCAATTATCAGCATGTCAGGCCAGTTCAATGCACAACATTAATATTCAAATGCATTCAACTATTATGCGACAACGATAATATGATATGGACAGATGTGCAGCGCTGGCAGAGGCAGGGTATCTCAAGTCTGAGGGGAATAAGGAAAAGTCAGAGGTCATGTAATGCAGAACTGACATATATATAGAGACCACAAAACAAGTGGCTCAATTAATTATGCAGGGCAGGAATACGCCTGCTCCGATACCATGTTAAACACACATGAGCAGCCAGAACAATATGAAATATAAACATGAGAATTTTTTTTATTAACAGGAGATATACATTTATAGTACATTGTTGTGGCCTTTGGGTTTCACATCCCAAGGTCTCTTGGACTACTTTGTCTATTCAGCTTAATGTTGGACACCTAATCGTAAATGGGTTAGTGTGGAAGCTGAATAGACAAAGCAGTCCAAGAGACCTTGGGATGTGAAACCCAACGGTCACAACAATGTACTATAAATGTATATCTCCTGTTAATAAAAATAAATTCTCATGTTTATCTTTCATATTGTTCTGGCTACCCATGTGTGTTTAACATGGTATCAGAGCAGGTGTATTCCTGCCCTGCATAATTAATTTGAGCCATTTGTTTTATGGCCTCTCTATGCAGTTTATTTCTGCCATGAAATTCATGAATATTTTCTCAAGAATATTTCTTCAACTAAATTTTAGCTGCAACCTAATTATACTGTTGCTGGTGTCCGCTCTCCATATTGAAGCGCCTCCATACTCCTTACAATGCTTGCGCTGCCTCTACCGTGGTGGTTTGACATGGTTTCATGTAGTATTCTCACTACCGGGCTCTCTATCCCTCTACCACTCTCTAAACTTTGCACATAGACCAGCCCGCCCAGCCTGACATGGTATTACGCCTCTGCTACGTTTCTTCAATAATAACTTCGACAGTGCACAATTGGGATGTAATATCCACGGAAATTGCAGAAGTTAATTGGAAAATCGAATTACAATGTTAAGAAATGCAGTGGAGCATTTGAAGGATTGATGGAGGAGGTGTTAAATTGGGTTGAAGACTTCAAGAGTACTTGGTGGTCTGTAATCGAATAACTTCAATTGGACAGCGCTGAAGAATGTATCAATTTGGTAAATGAAGTTTTATTGTTCCAAATTTCATTTTCTATTAACACTATTCTAAATCCAAAATCATGGAATGCTAAAAGCGTTGGTAACACCATCCATATTCTGCCTGTAAGCCATTAGAAAACGAATTAACATTTGAAATTGCAGAAAAAGACCACAAGCCAATGAGTCTGGCGAGGTTATTAAACGAAGGCGCTAAAAGATTACAATCTGGCAAAGTCTCAACAGCAGTATTGCGGTAGTCGTATGAGAACTGTAATGTCAATGTCAAGGGATGAAATTCTGGCATTCAATTTCAAGAGCTGGTAAGCAGAATGGGAAGGGCGCACTTATATATTTGATATTGGTTCATTTAAAATAATGTTAAAATTAAATGATGGGGCATTGTCTGATTGACTTCTGAGTATATGAAATCAGATACTGAAACCCATATATAAATGATTGTGGAAATGATTCAAGAAGAAGATTTTGGGCTTAAAACCAAAATTAAAAGGGCTATTGTATTGAGTTTTGGTTGAGACAAAACTTTGTGCAATTTAATGTGCAATGGAAACCATATAGATAATGGCCAAGAGTAAGTGAAATGCCAAGCTGTTGATTGAATCCATCATATGTGAATGTAATTGTGGTAATGGATCTGAATTATGAGAGCATTCGAGGTTGATGGGATTGATAGTTAAAATATGAATGAGGATGAAGGAAACTTCACATACAGAGATTGATTTTTATGAACCATCAAATATGTGAACAGGTGTTTGATAAGCTTCCGCATGCAAATGATAAAATGTGAATTTTCCAGGAATTGAAAGGTAAGCTTCCGCATATTAATTGAGATTTCCAATGGTAGAAATTTTCCAGACATTGAGGTATTGATTGAGCATAGGCCGAGATGCATGTTCATATGCATGTGCTACTATGAAACCCTTGAAATTGCAATTTTGACTTGGTTTATATATCTGCATTCTTCCACATAAGATTATGTACAATTGTTTCTCTGGGAATCTGTAATCCCACAATTGTAGTTGTTCCACATGTTATCATGAATGGTTATAGTCACTATTGAACTTGACTATTCTTTTCCACTGGCCGAGAAAGAGAAGGAGTATTCGAAGGATTCAAGCAAGTTTGCAGTTGCTGCTGCCCCAGTGTGGCTTTGTATTTAAAATTCATTATAGTGCATTAATTCCTTGCTTCAACTACTGCATAAAGAGTTTGGTGGGCTGATTGTAATCTTTTATGGAGAAAAGTTTTGTCGGTTGTTTTGTCAGAACATAATGATGGTCATAAGTAAACTCTTATTTTCATGTAATGGATTGTAATCGGTGCTTGTTGGTTGAACTCTGATCATTTGCTGCACATGTATAAATGATATTGTTGTGTACTGGGAGTAGGTATTACTTTTATGCACTGAGTAGTAGTTGTAAGGTGTAAATCTGACATTGAAGAAAAAAAATGGCTAGAATCAGTGAAGTATTAGAGTTCCTCAAAACTCTAATGTCGTCTACTACTCATGATACATTAAACTTTAGAAAAGTTTCTCTCACAGATATTCAGGTCTGTCTACAAAATTCATAGGAAAAGATAGAGTTTTTGCAGCTTGAATCACAACTACAGCACGAAGAATTACAGTAGTGGAGTCATCATTCTGAATCTGTTTCTATTCAGAATATTGAAACAGACTCCCATAAACAGCGAGGCAATATTGTTGAATTTCATTCAAATCTAGTGCCCAATAAAGTAGCAGCTGTACATGCAGATGCAGAAACTCAGTCCGCACTTCCCAAGCCCATCATCAGACCTTGGGAATATCTTGTCCACAACAAGCATAGAACCGGTCTTGGATATGAAAAGGACATGTCCTTTCATATTCCAGACTACTCAAAGCCCATTCAATTTCAGAGTGCTAGATTTATTCACGACAGTTCACCTTCTCCTCATGACAGTTCACCTCCATATGTTCCAGATTCTACTCCTCTTCCACTGCAACAACAACAACAACAGATTTTGAAATGCCAACACTGTGATCGAGTTGGCCATATGAAATATCACTATTTTGATCTTCATCCATGTAAGAATTGTCATAAAACCAGTCATTCTTCAAATAGATGCTTCAAAAACAAACGCCCTACAAGAACAAATATTCATCTTGGATGGATCGCTTCTTGGCAATGGGCATCAACAACCAAGAAGATATTCCAAACACATGTCAGAACTTGTTCTAGAGTATTGAACAGTCTTGCAGTTGAGTTTTCTCCATCTTCTCACCTTGTATCTGACAGGGGGAAAATGAGCCTGAGCCACAACCTACCACACTAGTTTCAGAGTTGTAGCCAGAGACAAATATGCCCCTTAGCATGCCTTTAGTTGGAAATCTAGGACACTTCCTCTAGCAGAAGACTTCAGCTTCTTGCCTGTTTCGGAAGAATTCCAACAACAAAATTAAGAAAACTTCCTCTAGCAGAAGACACTAGCTTCTTAACAATCATATAATCTAAATATACGCCAATATAATTCTCATGAAATAACAAGGAGAAATATCCTCAAATTAATGATGCAAAGGTCAACCAATTGTGGGACTTCCACGAACCACCCAACCATAAACATGGCTAAGCTAAATTTCTCTTCAGGTAGTCACCGCCATGCGATATTCCAAGCATGAATGTGGGATACCATAAAACACGTCGATCAAAAAAATCTAGGGCTTCTAGAGGCCAAGCCACCTCAACCCATAAAGCAGTGATTCCACCTCACAGTCGGACATCACAAAACCCTCACCAGATTGGTCTCTACCCAAGCCTTCCAGGGCTCTAGAGCATCTGTTCCAACCAAGGCTTCCAGGACTAATAACTCAACCCACAAATATTGTCGAGCTCCGGAGCATTTGTCCATCGAAGGCTCTAGCACTAGTAACTCAACCCACCAAGGACTCTAGAGCATTTTTCCAACCAAGACTTCCAGGACTAGTAACTCAACCCAAGTTGTTAAAGGGATTCTAGACCATTTGTCCAACTAGAGCTTCTAGGAACTAGTAACTCAACCCAAGCTAAAGGAAACATGAGAACCAACCAGAAAAACAAAGAAATAAAGCCACAACACCATGGTTATCTAGGAAACGGTATGGCTAGGAAAATCAACCGTCAATCTAGGTAATCCTCCATGCCAATGATAGATCATAACCAAGAAACCAAATGCATATGCCATGTATGAAAAAAATAGTGAGAAAAGCATACATGCAACTCGTTACCTGCAAGAAAAACCCAATTGTAGTTGTTGATACTGATGTCCTCTTGCACTTTCTTTCTCTTCATTTTTCCTTCTTGATCCAAAACTTAAAGTATGCCACACTCCTCCAAGAGTGCTCTAAGAAAATTGCAAGGGTCCAATATGACTTTGGGGGTCCCAGTGTGGTACATTGATCCCCTAATGAACATTTTTCCTGGTCAACTCAGACCATATCATGCTTTGACCTCAGTTCAACTGGTTCCTCTGACCCATGTCACTTTGCTAGTTCCACCGTAACCTCAATAGTAACCCACTCCTATTGTGAAATCATCCAGATAGGGGGGAAAAGCCAAGAAAACGGAACCTAAGGACAACGCTCCCCAAGAACCTTCGGCTCCAAAACCTCCAAAGCCGACACCTCCATGCACTTTGTGTGAGGTTTTTAGGCATGCCACCAATAACTATCCTTAGCTTCCTCGTCCCAAACCTTTCATTCATGAAATGTTCCATGACTCAAATATCCCTAAGGCCCAATTTACCTTACCAGGATCAGCTAAGAAACTCAAAACATTGCTCACAAATCACCCTTGTGCCTTGTGTGATCATTATGGTCACTATTCCCTTTGTTTCCCTCGTCTTGACAAATTTCGTGATTGCCTTCAAGCACTTTGCGAGTATGAGGCCACTCGTCGTGGATCACCTACTCCTCTACCTATGGATTCTAGTACCATTATTATACCAGAACAGGGGGACTCTGGTCCCACCATTGTGATCCCTGCCCCCAATGTCGAGATGACAGACACCACACTCCATATCCTTTACCTGTCATCATCCTTAAGTTCCTCACAGGAAAACCTTTCTGAGGTTTATAAGGTTTTTGTGTGATTTCCTTCATTGGAAACCTAGGTCTCAACATCTGTAGATTTCCCAGCTACTAGCTCATCATGTACCAGTTCAGATGAGGCATATTTGAACCTTCTTTCTCAAGATGATGTACCAGGTACTGCCGCCACATCATGTAGTCAGTCTTCCTCCCATCCGCCCATCTTCCATTCTGATGAGGACATCATGGAAGCTATGTCTACCCTTGATTACCCTCGGGATGATATCATCCTTTCGAGGATCTCGTGCCAAGTTGGGCTGAGATGCTTGAATCCATTTTTTGAGCACTCGGAATACAATGGTTCTCCACAAACACCTCTTGCTAGGGGGCATCATTCCCACCTAGGAATACAAGATCAGTCCCTTCCATCACATATGCTTGTGGGTAGTATCATATTCTTATGGGAATGATGGATTTCCCCTGGCCATCTTCTCAATTGATTAACATAAGTCTCGGCCTAGATCTCACCGGATCTATGTATGGTCGATTATCCTCCCATTCCTTGGATATTTTGTCCTACCGACCTCTTCAGCATGCCATATTCACATCACATACCATAGACATTTGATACCATATATTCAAATATTCTACTTTATGTCATACCACCTTTACCACACAATTCCCATGTTTGAATTAGTGGGTGAGGATGATTCTAGACCTCCACTAGTAGTTCATTCTCATTTTCCTCTTCTCTTAATTCTTCACCAGGAACCATTGTTCTAAGAAGCATTAAGGACATCCTTAGACAAGTAAGACCACCTACCTGAAAGTCACAGATCCCAATTCCGATGGTCAATTTTTTCGTGAAGATCTCCAGAAGATTTAGGGCATTTTCCTCCTATCCAAATTCACTACAACTCACTTAGAAAATGAATTCAAATCGGACGGAAAACATACTTTTAGAGAAAAACCCACAAATTTCCTATCACACATTACGACCCAAATGTAGCTCAGTTTGATGAACTGTCAACACCAATGGAAATATCTCATCGAGTACTGTAATGGGTCTTTCTTAGTTTTTGATGATTCAACATTTCCCCCTGGAAGCCATTTTTCCAAGAAGGGTCACTTCGTCGCCTCTTAAAATCAAATTTCTTCATATGCGATGCTTGTACCTTAGGGACCACCTTCTCTTAATGCTTGTTGTTTTACATGTCAATTTACGTCATGAGTAACCATCATTTTCTAATGTCTTCATGATCCCCACCAGGCCAATTCTATGTGGTATCATCATCGAGTCACCCTTGTTTAGAGCATTCGCGATGAGTCACCTTTGCATCCATGGAGTCTATTTTGCATCCCATTGTATCATGTCACAATATTCCATCCATATTTGCATAATATTCATCTGTTTCCCAATTTGGCCTTCAGTCATACTGTCCCCCATCCCCTCCATAGTCAAGTCAGTCACTACCAGGTCAACCATGCACTTTATGCTCTGATAAGGGAAGTTGTCTATTTGTCCCTTAGTCCCATCTTCCCCATTTTCCCTAGTGTCAGTCCATTAGTCACATTACTATTTTCCCTCGCACCTTCGTTGAGGATCCTGATTGCCTCACCTATGGTGGGCCCTATTCTATCGACACCAGCACATCTATTCCAGAAGAACGACCTAGAGGGAAGTGTATCTTGGTTCTAGCTTTTACTCTTCTTCGATGCCTCAAATCAAGCAAAGGGAATCATCATTGCACTTTGACTTGGTTATTTGATACTCATGATTGATACACCTCATGGTCCAGTGATGCAACAGATTGTACCATTGATTCCTAGGCGTGTGTGAGACATTGCAGACCTCGTGAGGGGGTGGCCGTTCAGGTAGCCCCCCACATGCTCAAATGCCTTCCTATTATGCTACAACGTCAGATGTATTTCCACATATTTGATGGGTTTTATTCCTACCATTTGCAGCATGCATAGCATGCATGTCTCCTTCAGATGATCCATTCAGTTTTACAAAGCCCTTTCCAGTTCAATAGGGCTTCTTTGGTTGTCCTACCCTCCCTCCCATCCATTTTTTAATGAAAGGACCATTATATCTCATATACTCAGATGTCATTATATTCACTCTTAGCTCATGATTTTTCCAAGCCCATTATGTATGTCAGACACTTTGTATTATTTTCTAGCTCATTCATGCTAGGATGTCATGTACCATTCAACATGTATTTTATTGCTCGATTTCATGTTTTTGGGCGCATCATTATTTTTGTACTAAGTTATATTGACGGGTATAGGTGTGCCTCCCCTGCCGCACTGAGATTCGGTACCACAACATAAAAGGACACTTGCATTCATCTCTCCCCCTTTGTCACTATCCTCTTTTGCTTCAGCTCCATGGGTCTCTCTTTCTCTCCCTCTGACTCCACTTTGTTGTCTAGTGATTGTGTCCTTACAATGTACTTCGGTCATATGTTTTTCTCCTAACACTAGTACACTAGGGAGAAATCTGTTATCACAAAAAAATTGATCATCTAGCCATAATTTACTAGATGGATCGAGGTACACCTTGTAGGGCCAATTTTACCATAGTAAAATTGCTTTCACTCTGACAAATTACTTAATAAACCAAATTTGTTAAGTCATTTATAATTAAACCTATGAAGAATAATTAAATAAATCTTTATTTATTTAATTATCTTCTAGGAATAACTAATTAAATGATTTTTTAATTAATATTTCTTGTCATATTTGACCCAATTATGAGAAACAAATAGATAAATCATTAATTATCTTATTTTCCTTTAGGAATAAGTAATTAACCACTAATTAGTTATTATTCCTTGTCAAGTTTGACTAAATCTCCTAAGAATAATTAAATAAATCATTATTTGTTTATTATTCCTTAACCATATTTCTTGAGATGATAAATAAATCATTTATTTATTTATTGTTTCTAAATAAAAGTTTAAATACATTTTCCCTCCAAACAAAATATAATAAAATATTTCAAATGGTTTATTTTAGAATGGGGTTAATAATATTTTATTATTGCTCATTATTTGAGGATAACCTAATATTTTGTTATAAATAGAATGGTTTTCCATTCATTCTTCACTTTTGATTATTTTCATTGTTGCACTCGCTGCTACAACTCTGATTATTATCATTGTTGCACACCATTTTCTTTTTCATTTGAGTTCTCATTGAACTTAAACATTTTGTTTGTTGGGTTTTATAGATTATAGAGGAGAGAGACTCTACAAAAGTTGAAGACATTGAGGATAGCCAAGAACCCATCCCATAGAGGGGGACTCGTAACATTATTTGTTCCCTTCACAGGTGTTGTTTAATAAAATATATTATTAATATATATGGCTTCCATTGGATTATTGGAGTTATTTGCACTTATTTTACTATTCCATTTTGTTGTTTAACTATGTATGTTGCATAGATCACGACTTTGGTATGTTTTGCTTCTATCATTTCTTTTAGATATACATTATTTAATAGTCATTTTTATTGTTAGGGTTGTTTTTCATCCACAGCCTAAAGTAGTTTGTTTTCGTACACATTCAAGAAGAATTCTACATAATAAATGTAGACTTACCAGAATGAAATGTGAAAGCTTCGTTAACCTGTCCACAATGACCATGATGGAATCATGTTGCTTCACTGTCCTCGGAAACCATGTGACAAAATCCATGGAAATTACCTCCCATTTCCATTTTGGTATCGCAATCGACTGTAGCAGTCCACCTATATGTTTACACTCTGTTTTCACTCGCTGACAATCGAAACATATCGCCACAAACTCTGATACAACCATCTTTAGATTCGGCCAATAGTAAGATCTCTTCATTGATGTCAGTGTCTTCTGGTAACATGGGTGACCTAAATTTGGTTTTGCATGAAACTCCCTCAAGATCACCTTCTTGAGATCACTGTCATGTGGCACATATATCCTGTCTCAGGACCTCACCAATCCATCCAAAAACCTAATCTTGGGAGATGAAGCGCCAAAACTCTGGGCCTCATTTGGGTAAATAGGTACATCAACTTCCTAGGGTCGAAACTTTGGCATATGATGTTCGTTTTGCTTTCATAATACCTCATTTCGAAGATGTCAAAGAGAATACCAAAAGCAAATTAATAATCTAGATTGGGATGTTTTTGATCTCTCCATTTCCACTAAAAACATGGTTTAGGGCCTCAAAATGGCTTTGGAAATTCACGACCTAAATTTTTTCCAAAAATAGTAAATTGTGCTACAATTAAGCAAACCAAAAAACTAAAAGAGACAACGTTGGGGGTCCAAGTGGAATAGGTGGGTGGCCACCAATATCCACCTGGATCACTTGTACCCGTACCACTACTTGTGCTTGTACCTATACATGTACCATCACTTATACCTATACTATCACTTGTACCTATACCTGCACTCTGTTGTAACCTATGCACAATATCCATATATCTGACATCATGTTGTCCTACCCACAAGATCCTGCCTTGTAAATTTGTCCCATAAGATCTCATAGTTGCTAAGTGATTCACCTGTACCTTCTTACTAAGAGCATCTTCCACTTTTCTCTCCTTGTCTTTGATGTATCTAATCTCAAAGTCGAACTCATTGATTGTAGCCAACCACTGAGCTTTCCTACCATTCAGATTTGGTTAGTCAAACAAATATCGCAACCCAATGTGATCACTCATCAATGTGAACCTCTTGCCCAAAAGATAGTGTCTCCAAATCTTTAGAGCATGTCTAATCCCTGCTAACTCGAGGTCATGCATGGGAGATATTTTTGCTTGTGCTCATTTCGTTTCCGTGACTGATAGCATACTATATGTCCATCCTGCATAAGGACTCCACCAATCCCTCTCTTGCAAGCATCTATGCATACCACAAATTCTTTGTCCAGATCAACAATCTTCAACACTGGTGCATGTGTCAACCACTGCTTGAGCTGCTCGAAGCTAACCTCACATTCCTTTGTCCATTCAAAATTCTTACCTTTTCTTTGCAGAGATGCGATAGGATAAGAAATATGTGAGTTCTTGATGAATGTCCTTTAGTAACCTGCCAAACCCATGAAGGATCCCACCTCATCCACATTCTTAGGAGCTACCCATTCCATGATGGCTCTTATTTTTTCTGGATTTGCTACAATGCCTTCCTTGGAGACAACATGCCAATTTATGTACCTCAGTCTGAAAGAAACTGCATTTGTTGAGCTTACCATACCACTGATGTTCTCTCAACTTTCAACACTGCTGCTAAATTCTCAGCATGCTCTTCCTCATTTTTAGAATATACCAGTATATCATCAATGAACACAATTACAAACTTATCCAAATATGGATGCAACACACTATTCATCTAACATATGAACGTAGTTGTAGCATTAGTTAATCCAAATGGAACAATAACAAACTCGTAACGCCCATACCTGGTCTTCAATTCAGTATTGTAAATCTCCTCCTCTTTGATGCATACCTAATAGTATCCAGATCTCAAGTCAATCTCTGCGAACATTGCTTCTCCCTTTAGCTGATCGAACAAGTCATCAATCCTCAACAAAGGATACCTATTCTTGATAGTCACTTTATTTAGCTGTCTGTAATCAATGTATAATCTCAGTGTACCATCTTTCTTATATAATTTCCCATCGTAGATCAACAGATTATGCAATATACTAAAGCAAAATACAAAATCTACTTCTACAACAAACTTTGTAGAAGATTAATTGAATATGAGCAAGATCAATAAGAAAACATATAACTAAGAATGAGGAAGAAATCACACATGAACACATAAGAATACTCTGGGGAAAGGCTCCGCCTAAAACCCCGATATCTATAATATCATACAAGTGGAAATATGTTAAGATTACACAAAGAATCATCTCACAAGCTATCATGCTCTCTCTGCATTCGAACAATATAGCTCACAGACTGAATAGACAAAACATATCTTCCTCCAGCCCTCCAAGCCTCCTATTTCCTTGCGCAATTTTCCTTGGTGTCCAATGCTGCCACCTGTGTGAATTGGCCTCATCACACGCTCACTAAACTGAATAAGTAACTGCACAATCTCTAAGGAATGAATTCCTTCTGCATGCAAGAGATATCCTCCAAGGAATATTCCTACAACTAATAGTACAATATCCCATCACCTAATCTCAACTGGGTCTCTGACTGAACTAACATGCATGAGTTATTTATGAGAGAATATCCAGTTATCTGAAGTGTAGCAGTTACATGCATGCATGCATTAACTAAATGAATTCACAATGAATTCAACAAACTATTTGAACTAATCTAACTGACATTAACTCAGATAACTGAGCTAACTAATTACAAATCAAAGTACAACTCATCCTGATCTCCTTTAATCAAGGAATAACTTCCTCAATCAATGGAGAAACTGTTGCATGTCTTCACATAGACTTCATGTTTAATTTCCTACAACTAATTAACTCAAGATGAATTAATTAATTATTTTACAAACAAATTCTAAGATCAAATTCGAATTTTACTTCTCTATTTTAGTTTAGGGACTAACTAAAATAGGAAGGTATCTCGAAATGCTATTTATAGTAGTGCTATTTTTAGCACTTCTATTTTTAGCATTTCTTGTTGCTATTTTCAACACTTCTTTCTTACAAACAAGACTGGTGCACCCCAAGGTGATATACTTGGACTAATGTATCCCTTATCCAACATTTCCTTTAACTGTAACTTCAACTCAACCAATTCGAGTGTGCTCATCCTATAAGGTTCTTCCGATGTTGGAGCTACCACTGGCACAAACTCAATTGAAAAGTCTACCTCTCTGTGAGGTGGAAAATGTGTAACTTCCTCAGGGAACACTTCCTAAAACTACTGCAACATTAGATACTTTTTCAACACATCTGCATCCTCAACCACCTTACCCTTATCACTAGAAATGTGTACTGTGAATATCTTACACCCTTTCCTGCAGCTATGCTTTGCTTGCATAGTTGTCACCATCTTAATTGATGTGGCCTTCTTCTTACCTTGCAAGACTCTTGGTTCCCCATTGTCATCAACATACTCAATAGCTTTTTCATAATAGCAACCTTGGTTCTATGAAGATACAACCAATCCAGGACCAACAACATACTATATGAACCCAATGGTAAAACATTCAAATGTGCTACGATAGGCATACCATTTAAGTCAAATGCGCAATTTCTTACCCAATCATGAACTCGCTTCTTTGTACTTGTAGCCAACTGCACTAACCAAGTCTCTACATTCAATTCCTTACTCAAACCACACTTATCCACCAAGTCAGGACTAACATAGCTATAATTAGATCTAGGGTCAATCAAAATAGAAATAACTTGATCACAAAGTTTACCATCCATGTTAATGATAGATGCCTAATGTTCTAATTACCTGTTGTCCACGACTGCATATATATGAGGAATACTCTGGCCTACATCTCCAACAGTTTGTGCCTCCTGTGCATTGCATATCTATGTTCTACCACCCTTATTATGTGTACAATCTCTCCTTCGATGATCTTTGCCACAATTCCAACACTCTATAGGCTTCCAACTGCCATCCTTGTTCTTTTCTTCATATTGATGTCATTATCCTCTATTTGATGCATTTAACTTCTTAGGTGGTGCAAAATTCTCCTTGTTATCTGTACCATGTTGCCTTGCTCAATTTTTATCCCATTTTCCTTTCTTCCTTGTATTACCACTCTAGTCTATCTTAGTCTCACTTCTATGCTTTGATTGTTTATATAAATTATTTAGCTTTTGAATGGCCTCCTCCAACGATCTAGACTCATCGAACTCAATCTTGTTCTTGAATGCAACCAGTAACCCATTAATGAACCTCTGAATCTTGGTCTTCTCCTTTGTGAGGTAAGGCACATACGTCAGTAACTCCAAGAACCTACTAGTGTACTCATCATTTGTTATAGAACCCATCTTTAGTTCATAAAATTCTTTTTATCTGTCATCAAAGTACATTTATGACAAGAATTTCTTCTTGAATAGTTGCTCAAAGTCACTCCAAGACAAATCTTCCTCGTGAATACACCTAACATTCTTCACATCTTCTTGGCAAATGTATGATTTACCTTTGAGACTGAAAGTATTTACTATAGCTTTCATATTCTCTGAATAATCATGCAAATTGAAGAACTTACTCGTGTCAAGAAACCATGTCTTTGCATCTTGTGATTTCTTCATGTATCATCAAAAGTAGATGGATTCAATTTCTTGAACTCATCCGACAAGTATCCCCTATCATTCCTCCTATAAGGATGATACCGACGAGGGTGAAGGTGCTTATCTAAATCAGAACTAGAATCATACTTATGTCTATCCCTTCTCCTCTCTAGAGTGTCCAAAAATATTCCATCTCGGATTGTGTCAGATCTATTTGAATTGTGTCTAATATGAGACCTATTCCCATATGCCCCATTAGTTTTGTCCTCCTGGTCATGACTAATCTGAAGTGGTCCTTGTCAATGCAACACTGACAATCTTTGAAGTATCACTGCCTTTACCTCTGCTAACTTTTCTCGTGACTACATGATTATGTCATTCTCCACCTTACAACTCCTTATCTCTTCCTTTAAACTTCTCAGTGTCACTACCAAGTTGGAAGAGTTCCCAGCACCATACTACTCTTCAAATTCATAGGGAGAGTCTTTTTAGTCAACCATCTTGCTAGCCATTTAATATGTCTTCCTGCAAGTCATAATATGTCAGATAAACCAATCATAATAAATCAACATGCCGTAGCATAACTTGGGGAGGATACCTTGTGTGGAAGACCACTAAATTACCACGATACATGTATAACATAATCATAACATCATATAGACATACGCAAGTAGATGTATCAAATCATAAACATTATTCTAACAAGCGTTCAATCATCAATGCAAGGCCATATCAGAAATGCATGATATGACCTCCTGCATGATAGCAACTGTTACACCATTATACACATTGCAACATGCAACTAGCACTATGCATAAGGAATTTCAAGTCAACTACACCTACACATAAACGCCTATAGTCGAAAATTAGCAATCAAATCTTGTAATCAACCTACAAGATTGATGCATGTAATCCAAATATTCACGAATGTAACCTAACATACAAGGATGTAAGTAAGTACCATAACGTAAACATGTAAGTGAAATATAACCATATACAGTCAGTCACATACTCATTTCAAATACATTTCATGAAATCGACAACAATTTATCCATCATAACCATACTACAACCATAATTCAAAATCAAGCAATTGCAACAAGTACATAAGTGTAAGAGACACATATGCAACTGTCACACATGCATGACCAACACACATTCAACCCATTCAGTCCGAGAGTTGAACCATGCTCTAATACCACTCTGTAACACCCTCCTCCCACATCTACCCAAGAAACTGGGCAGTTGGGGCAAACATGCGACGAGAGGCCAGTATGATAAGATTCAACCTCCTTGGAGACTTTAAGGAAATGGAATCGACAGAACATCACACACATTCATCCAACCTCATCAACAGAACCTTTAGGAGAAAAGTTAGCCACTCATACAACTTGTCCATGGGTCCCACTATTGTTTTAGGTTTCTTGGGCCATAGTCGCTCTCATGCTATGGGAAAGCGAGTGACTAGCAACCTAAAGTCGCTCTCACAGGCCTACCCGCTAGCCACTGTGGACCAAAATTATCAGTGTTGTGCCTACAACCCCAAGATTTAAGCCACTTTTTCAGGGTTAGAGCCCAGGACACTCCCCATAACTAATCCATCTCTTCAAATCAGTAAAGTAAAATGGAAATAAAGATACTAAATAAAACACTAGTTCAAGACATTGACTGTATCCTTGTTGAGTTCCAAAACTGCCTCTTTCTTAAACAACTTTCTCATCCTTCTTCCTTTGATTTTCCATGAAAGATGCATCCTTAACCATCATAAGCCATTACACATTACCTCAAGGAGTATATTTCAGTGATTTTCAAGTTATATTGTTATGTTTGTTATTTGAATATGTTTTTGTTTTTCAGATATGGAACGCAGCCACATTCTGCATCTAACCAGTTGTTCCGTAGCCATCTCCACGCTTTTGTAGGTTACAGGTGTCAAGAGAGGAAATGGACCACATGGGTACCTTAGAAAACATCAGAACATTGATGGTATCCTATCTGTTTGACCAAGATCGATGAGGAGGACCCCGATCAAAGGGAAGTCAATGAAAGAAACCTATGGCTAGTAGAACTCCATTTTTGCATGATTCTCAGTAATAGATCTGAGGCAGTCTCCTGAAGCTGAGGACCTCATCTGCCACCTGCATAAACAAATCCAACAACCACTATTAGAAGATTTATGTCTCAAGGAAACTGAAGACAAGAATTCCAGATACATTATCTGTCTACTTGTTTTTTTGTACATGACTCCTCTCTTCAAAACAATTGTTTTTTTTCCTATAAATACCAGCATTTAGAATGCAAAACAAGTTCAAGTTTTAGTTCAAAGTTTTTGCTTATGTAATAGTTAAAGTTCCGCTTTGTAATGTGAGAAACTGAGTGCTCTGTTTTAATATAACAACTTTTTTTTCAATGGATACCCGAAGCATGTGAAGTGTTGATTCCATGTTGATAATCCGAGACCTTGTAGAGGACCCCTACGTGATCAAGGGTATATTGTATTTCTATACATTTTATTTCTATTTTTATTTCTTAGTTTAATTGTACATTTACTGTGTTTTTTCTCATGTTCATAATTGTTTCCTAACACTGTGCATATTGCAACTTGTGTCATTTGTTTACACTAACTCAGAGTATTTGTATTCCAGCGTAGAATAATCCTTTAGTTTCATTGATTTCTAGTCTCTTAACTGTAGTTTTTGATTTGTAGTCAGTAGCATAATCTGATTAATTTCATCTACTATTCCTTAGTTTCTAGAGTTTAATTTCAGTTGTTCAATGCCTTTTTCCTTATTAGTGTAGTCACTCATGATATAAATGAATGTTTCCAAAAGCATTTCGTTGATGATTAATCCTCAAACTAAATGGTGAAATGTTGTATTTATGAATGAGTCTTTCACTACAATTGTTGTTCATTAGTTTTTGAGTTAAGCTGCTCAATTTCTTATTAGTGTAGTCACTCATGATATAAATGAATGTTTCCAAAAGCCTTTCGTTGATGGTTAATCCTCAAACTAAATGGTGAAATGTTGTATTTATGAATGAGTCCTTCATTGCAATTGTTGTTCATTAGTTTTTGAGTTAAGCTGCTCAATTTCTTATTATTGTAGTCACTCATGATATAAATTAATGTTTCCAAAAGCCTTTCGTCGATGGCTAATCCTCAAACTAAATGGTGAAATGTTGTATTTATGAATGAGTCCTCCATTACAATTGCTATTCATTAGTTTTTGAGTTAAGTAGTTCAATGCCATTTTCTTATCAGTTTAGCAACTCATGATATAAATGGATATTTCCAAGAACCCTTTTAGTTGATGGTTAATACTGAGACTAAGTGGTGAATTTTTTTATTTATGAATGAGTCTTTTCTTTGCACTTTCATGTTTACTTTTTTTGATGAAGAATGAAATATCTCAATTTTTCTATCATAAGGAGGTAGTTCTCCCTGAATTATGTAGTTAAGTGACAACAATACTTCATATAGTCTTGCTTTCATCATAGAATAATTCCAATTTCATTTTTAGTTCTTCTCTTATTTTAGTTGCAGTTCCATCTTCAGTTGTTTATTAAGCTTTAATTCTGCAAGTAGATTAGATAGTAGAAGTAATCGTATTTCCAGTATTTCATTTTTGGTTTATCATAGATAGGTGCAATCTCATTTTCTCATTTATGCTTTGGTTTTGAGTAGATAGTAGTTTTAAAGTCCTTTCATTTCATGATTTGGAAACAATTATAATAGCAAGAAGAGAAGCTTTGTTTTTCACTTTCTCGTTTAAAAACTTTACTTCCAAAATTAGCCTAAAAGCTCTTTTAGCTTTCATTTCATTTCTCTAGGTTCTTAGCAGTAGTAGACTAAGATTTTTCTTACATTGCAATAGGAATCAAAAGAACAAAACCCCAAAACAAACATAAACCCAAAAATAGTGAGGTAAGAAAGGGTCATCTAGCACATATAGTGAACTACACTTCATCGGTTTATGATGCCTCGATTGATAATTTATGTAGCACTTTTGGACACTAAATTGACTAAACATTTTGGCATCATTGCCGGGGAAGTGTAACTAGGTAGCCATCTTTCTTACATTCATTAATAAATAAATAAAAAATCAAAACAACAAAACAAAACAATGACATGCATAGAGAAAGGGATTCTAGGGGTAGATTTATAGCTAGGGGCAGAAGTTCGATTTTCACAACTCTGCCTACTCCACCAAGAGTTAGGAAAGATACACCTCCATCCCAGACTCATACTCCCAGCCTTAGAATTCCTGGAATTCAAGGGCCGGAAACTCAGTTAGAAGATTCTCACACTTCATCTACTAAGATAGACCTAGGAGAGAAGATCTTTTTCACTTCTACAGGGCAGTCTATTGCAGTTGAGGAAGTAGGAATACCTAGTGTAGAGGAATAAGTATAAACTCTCTCCCATAATCCATTAATAGAAGAACCAGAGGACTCTGAAGAAACTATAATGGTAGAAGAAGAACAAGATGGAGAATTCTCACTGTTTGGAGGAGGGGGTAGAGGAAGAGTTAGAGGAAACAATGGAGGAGGCAGAGGAAATAGGGAAATAGACAACTCATTTGGATTCCCTATAGTAGATGAGGAAACACATACAACAATGAAAAACATTTCACCATCTTTCCTCCCAAACTTTTATGGGTTGAGAAGTGAGGACCTTGAAACATTTTTGTTTGAGTTTGAAGTCTTGTGCAGAACCTATGACTATCTATAAGACTCTCAAAAACTCAAATTGTCCCCTTCAACACTAAAAGGGGCTACTTTTAAATGGCTTATGGGGTTAGTCACTATATCCATTAGAACGTGGAATGACATGAAACATGCATTTTTGGCTAGATACTTGGATTATTGTATGCCTACCAATCATAAGGATGAAGTATTCAAAATGATACAAAAGGAAGATGAAAACTTAGAGGATTTTCTTGAGAGGTTTAACTACAATTTGAAAAGAGCAAAAATGAACAATTTAGATGAAGAAACTTTGAAATCTCTTTTGTTAAAGGCCATTAGAAATTAATGGATAGATATTCTTAACATGATGGGGAAGGGAGACATCTCTCAACTTCCATTGAGTGACATAGCAAAACTATGTGTTCATCTCTCAAGAGGGAAATCTAAATCTAGGAAAGGACCAAGAGATCCTTCTCTTGTTAGAGCAAACAAATCTGCAACCGGATCTGTAAGTAGCGTAGAAATTGGCAATATGCTCAATGAGTTTAAAATTGATGTTTAAGGGATCCTTAGTGAGAAACTAGACACCCTCAAAATCCAAAACAAGCAGAAAACAGACGCTGATGCCTTAGCCATCTTATGTCCAAAATGTAGAAAGAAGTGTGCTCTAATGGAATGCCCTTTAGATGCAAAAAATTGTAGAAATTTGTATGATTTGTTTAGAAAGTCATGAGACCAAGGGTTGTCCTTCAATATCGGGTCTTAAGGCTGCCTTTCAAGAAGAAACAGTCACAAATTTTGTAGAACCTGTTTGTTTTGTTGCAAGAAGACCTTGGCAGGGGCAACAAAATCAGGGATTTAATAATCCAATGTATTTTCAGCCCCCACCAAACTAGAATTCTTCGCAACAATCTTGGCCTCAACCTCAAAATCAGTATCAATCTCAACCATGGGCACAAGGGGTACAAAATCCTTATGGGATATTTGCTCAATATTATCAATATCCTCCATCTTATCAGAGCTATCCTCCCCCACAAAATCAATAGTGAAATCAGCAACCACAACTTCCAAATCAAATCCCTCACCTTTCACTGCCATTTCCACAACAACCTCCACAACAAAATCAAAATCCTCAGCTCTTACTTCCATTTCAACAAAAGCCAAATCAACTACTAGCCCAACCATTGCCAAACCCCAATAATAAAAACCTTTATAATGCTTACATGGTAGAAGGACAACAATTTCCTACTTATATGATTACTCCTCCAGATCTTAATGATGTTCAACTTAGATCTGGTAGGATATTAGAAAAGGAAAAACCTTCTATAGATATCCAAGCACAAGATGCTTTTGAGGAGGATTATCTGAAAGTCAATAAACATTTTTAGGGAACATCCCTTCAAAACCAAAACATTCAAAAAGAAAAACAAAAAGAGTCAATAAACACAACTCCTATAATTGAGCAACCAGCATCTACTTCTACACCTCCTTTTCCCTAGAGATTACAAATTGATAGAGGAGTAGAAAAACAGATCTTGTTGCCCAATTATGACTTCTTAGATGAATTGAAGAATCTTTGTATCAAGATTCCTTTGTTACAATCCATTAGAGACATTCCTATTCTAGCTAAGACAATAAAGGAGTTGAGCATCAAAATACCAGGAAGAAAACCAAGAGAAGCAAAATGAATTCACCTGGTAGGAAAGAGAGTATATATCATGATGGGAAATATTACCATTAAGAAATATGTAGATCCAGGAAGTCCAATTGTCAAGACACACATAAATGGGACTGAAATTCCAAATACATTGATTGACTTAGGGGCAACAATAAACATTATGAGTAGACATACTATGGAGCAGCCTAAACTTCCTAACCTTCTTTACACACCTACCGTACTACATCTTGTGGATAGATCGTTAATCAAACTAGATGGTGTGCTAGAAGACATTTCAGTCTCCTTAGATTCTTAAGAAATCCTTTTGATCTCATGATTTTAACTCCCAAGAATAATTTAGGAGGACACCCACTCATCTTAGGAAGACCTTGGCTGGCCACAGTTGATGCTTTTATTAGTTGTAGATCTAGTGACATGTACATTTCTGATGGTAATTCAATAAAGAAATTTACTTTGTATCCTCCAGCAAAATCAATCACAGAAATAGATGACAAGGAGTGGATCGATGATGAAGATGTTATTCAGCCTGTCTTTACTATATCAGAAATTAATGAAGATATTCAAATTTTGAACACATTGGAAAATTTTGAAGCATCTTCAGAATATGATCATGCACAATTCCAGGAAAAATCTAATGTTGAATACTTGTCATATATGCAGATGTCTCTCTATTCTATGGAAGAGTTTGGTAGCTCTACAATTGAAATTTTTCCAGGTAGAACATTGAACATAAACAAAAACTTGGAGAAACTACAACAAGAAGAGCTAACCAAGATATTACAAAAGCATTCTACTGCATTTGGATAGGAGTATACTGATATAAAAGGTATTGATCCTAAGACTTGTATCCATCATATCTATATTGAGGAAAACAGTAGACCAATCAGACAACCTCAAAGAAGAATGAATCCAAATCTTAGGGAGATTGTGAAAGAAGAGCTCCAAAAACTACTCAATGTAAACTTCATTTACCCAATCTCAGATAGCTAATGGGTTTACCCTTTAGTCATTGAACCTAAAAAGAATGGTAAATGGAGGGTGTGTATTGATTACAGAGAATTGAATAAAGAAACCTTGAAAGATCACTTTCCTTTACCCTTTATAGATCAGGTATTAGATACATTAGTAGGTAAAAACTATTTCTCATTTTTGGATGGTTTTAGTGGTTATAATCAAATTCAGGTAGTACCTGGAGATCAGGATAAAACTAGATTTACTTGTCCATGGGGATCTTTTACCTAGCGAGTGCTTCCTTTTGGGTTATGTGATGCACCAGCAACATTCCAAAGAGTAGTACTAGGAATTTTTTCTGATCTAATACATGATTGTGTATAGGTATATATGGATGGTTTTATAGTCTATGGTAACAAATTTGAAGAGACTTTTGAAAATTTGGAAAAAGCCCTTAAAATATGTAAGGAAACACACCTTTCACTAAGCGATGAAAAATTCTTTATGATGTTTACATAAGGTATTGTTTTAGGACATCACATTTCAGGAGATGGGATTAAAGTAGACAAATCAAAAGTTGAAGTCATCTCTAAGTTGCAAATTCCAAATTGCCAAAAAGATGTTAGAAGTTTTCTAGGATTTACAGGATATTATAGAAGGTTTATAGAAAACTTTACCAAAGTAGCATCTTCACTCTTCAAATTTCTTACAAAAGATTGTGAATTCAAGTGGAATCCTGATTGCCAACTAACATTTGAAAGCTTGACAGCAAAAATATCCGAAGCACCTATCTTAAGAGGACCAAATTGGAAACTTCCTTTCCATATTTCTACATATGCTTTAGATACAGCTCTAGGAGCTGTATTGGGAAAAAAAGATTTGATTCCTTATGCCATTTACTACACAAGTAAACATTTGACTCCTACTGAGTTGAATTATATTGTGACTGAAAAATAGTTCTTAGTTGTTGTTCATGAAATTAACAAGTTTAGACACTATATAACAGGCTATGAAACTTTTGTTCATATAGATCACTCTACAATTAGATATTTGATGAATAAAACTATTACTAATGGCAGAGTTACAAGATGGCTTTTACTTTTGCAAGAATTCAACATTATTGTGCTAGATAGACCTAGAAAACAAAACACAGTTGCTAATTTCTTATCCAGGATTCAAAATATCAAAGAAGACTCTCTGGTTGAGGATAAGTTTCCTGATGAATATCTATTTGCAGTAACTACTCAAACTCCTTGGTTTGCAGATGTTGTTAACTACTTGGGTATAGGGAAGTTACCTTCACATTTGTTTCCTAGAGAGAAAAGAAAAATTATTCAAAATAGTGCAAGATATTCATGGATCACTAATGAATTGTATAAAACAGGGCCAGATCTTATGATCAGAAGATGTGTCAAGGAAGATGAAATGCCTGATATTCTCAAAGCATGTCATGACGAGCCATGTGGTGGACACTTTGCTGAGAAGAGGACAGCCTATAAAATCCTTTATTTACGATATTATTGGCCATCCATCTTCAGAGATGCTAAAGAATATGTTAGAAGGTGCGGCAGCTGCCAAAGGGTAGGGAAACCTACCCCCGCAAATTAAATGCCATTATAAGCTCAAGTACTTATCAAACCCTTTGAAAAATGGGCTTTAGACTTTATTGGATCTATTAATCCTCCATCCAAGTAGAAAAAGTATATATTGGTATGCACTGATTATGTCACCAAATGGGTAGAAGCCAGAGCATTAATTTTTTCTAACGAAAAATATCTAGTTAGTTTTCTTTTTGAGGATATTTTTACTCGCTTTGGTGTTCCAAGAGAAATTGTGATAGATCAGGGAACTCAATTCACATCCAAAATGATGGAGAGGCTTATGGAAGAATACAAGATCAAGCATAGGAAGTCCACTCCCTATCATTCACAAGCAAATGTTCAAGTGGAGTCTACAAGTAAAGTGGTTGAAGGAATCCTCACCAAGACTGTGCATCTACATAGAAGAGATTGGGAAGATAGGCTTCCTGAAGCCTTGTGGGCCTATAGAACTACATAGATGAACACAACAGGACATACACCTTGTGAACTTGTTTATGGAAAGCAAGTCTTGTTCCCCATAGAGTTCCAATTTTAAACTTTCAAGATGGCGGTCAAGTTGGGGATGGATTTATCAAAAGCTCAAAAGCATAGGCTGGAGCAATTGAATGAACTTGATGAAATCAGACAAAACGTTGTTCAAAGGACTGGTCTAGTTAAGAAAAAAAGAGCTAAGTGACATGACAAGTACATCAAGGATAAAAAGTTTCAAGAGGGAGATTGGGCACTATTATTTGATTTAAAGTTTAAGGATTTTCAAGGAAAGTTTCAAACTCATTGGCTTGGGCCATATGACATTGAATTTTTTTTTAGTAATGGAGCAGTAAGAATCACAACAATAGATGAGCATCAAACTCCTCTCTTTGTGAATGGTCATAGGTTGAAAATTTATTAAAAACCAATCTCGAAGGATGAGTTCATCAAGATCTTTCAAAATACTTTTGAAATGAAGATGCTAAAGAAGAATCTTTCTTCTCCACCAACTTTGTCTTTGTTCTTTTCATCATTGCTTATTATATATATAATAAATATATGTATATATATAATATATATATATATTTATATATATATATATATAATATATCATACTGCGTTATATATATATATATATCTAAGGTTGAAAACCAATCATTGATTTCCATGCTTATACAGAAAATACAAGGTGTAAATTAGAAGATTCTGACACCCTATATTTTCCAAAAAATGGTGACTCATTGTGCATTCTGAAATTCATTGTTTTACTTCACTTCCATTCTGTTTTATTTCTGCATGTTTCACTCCACTCCACCACCACATTCCACCAATAAATTTTTCTTCTTCAGTATTTCTTCCATGTCCATTTCTTATTTTCATTTTTTTATATTTTCATCCACACAGTCATCTCTATTTTCATTCATCCATAAGGTCACATTTTATTCTCTCTTTTACATTCCGTAGTTGTTCTCCAGTTCCGCAGCTAATCCTGTTCTATAGCCAATCTAACTATGTAGTAACAGTTTGATCATTAACTCAAAAGATAAAAAGGCTAGTCCATAATAAATTTCATATGCAGGTATTGGAGGAGGAAAACAATTCTTGAAGACACATCAACATCTAAGCACCTGAAAAAGCAACAACAAAAGGTTAGCAAGTAGAAATGTATGGTTCTAAAGGTGAGAAGAAAAACCTATTTCAAATAGCAATATAAAACTTAAGTTGTATAATTTGTATAATCATACTACTCCTTGACTTGTCATCATGTGATTTGATTGTCGTGATTATTCCACCATGCCTTCTGACTTTAATGCCTAATGGTCTCATGATTTGATCTCAAATTTTAACTCGTACTTCATTGTACTTCTCCATTACACCTATTTAACGGCTAATTACATGACTTAATCCAGTTGGATACGATTCTTCACAACCCTATTGTTCCTTTATTACACTGAGTTCCTCGATTTTACTTCCACAGCCTTCTTATGCGTATACAATCACTTGGAAACAATGATCTCACAATCATTCATTCTATTTTTTATTCTCTCTGTGTATAAGCAATACTCTGTTTTCCACACATTCTATATGTGCAGCCACTCCATTCCATACATCTTCTACACTATCTCCCACATACAATTTCCCTATTTCATATACCCTATACGTTTCATCCCCATATCTATCGTTTTCCTTCCACACACTTTGTTATTTCATTCCCATATCTGCTGAGGGATTTTATCCCCTAGGGATTTTGGGTGGAACCCTAGCAAACTGAAAGTTGTCTAAACAAAGAAACACGCACACACACGGCCATTATGCTAGCAAAAGCTAATTCTAAGGTAAGAAGGATGTACCTCAGGTCCTACATTCGGGTAGTTCCTCAAGGGTCCAAACCCTTCTTCACGTCCCTTTCGGTCCTTTGCCCTGCAAAACCAACAATTCCAAAGAATGCAGCAGTATATGGACAAAGATTTATACAAAAATCATCTTTATGTTATACAAGAAAGGAGTTAGTTATAAACTTTTATACATCCATTCATACATGAACTTCAAACATGAACATCATTAACATAAAGAAAGAAGCATATCGAGAACAAGACGTGTTTCTTTATTAGACAAATAGAATAGTACAGAAGAGAGCAATATCACCTAAGCAACCTCTGCAGGCTCAAAGCTCAGCCTCCTTCTGGATCCGTCCCGCCTCAAGCCTCTAGTAGATCTCCTTCCAATACTCACTCCAAGATGTCATAACTAA
>APFE030759326.1:6599-24523 GCA_000404065.3 Pinus taeda | reverse complement strand
ACTCACTCCAAGATGCCATAACTAAGGGATGAACATCAAATCACAAGGAAACAAAGGTTTCCTGTACAAATGGGGGAAGTGCAGAAGGCACAAGGGTCTTCAGACCTGATCAGGGGGGAAAACTCAGTATAGTAACCTTTCTCTCTCTTCTCTCCTCCTTTAGGCCTTCCCTTTGGTGTCTTTTTATACCAATTCCAAAGTAGTTTTTTAGTTAGGAATTGGTTGGGAACAGTTGAGGCCACAGGCACTAACAGGTGATCAGCAGGTAAAACCCGCGATGTCCGCCCGAAAATAAGGAGTTTTATATTTTTTAAGTGTTTTAATACATATACGTGGGTTGGGTATATATGAACCCGCGTATACACGCGTTTAACTCAGGGCAATGTCGCGTACAGGGAATAAAACACTGTTTTTTTAGATTTTGGACCAGGTCTGGAAGGAAGGGTTGCCCTAGGCCATGAGTGCAGCATCACAAACCATAATAGTGAGATTTGGAGCTATAACAATATCTATAACTATTTTTTCCTCCATATACCACTCTTATCTACACAGCCTTCTACACACAGACAATGAAGGAAATTTGAAGAAAAGTAGAGAAAAGGAGTGATGGGTCCCATTGTAGGAACGAAACTATAGGAGTGAAATATATGGAAGGATACCCTCAATTGTAAGGGATGTTGAAGAAAGATGGTTGGCTGAGATTTATTGAGGAATTCGATGGTCATCACAAAGAAATCATCAAGTCATTTGCTAGATCATTTGATGGGATGGATGTGGAGATTGGTGACATAAAGTTTACAGTGACGAGGTCTTTCATTGTAGCAGCAACCAAACTACCAAAAGTTGGACAGAGGTGGTTCAAGAATAAAGAATTTTGCGATGAAACTTGGAGAGTCATTCTCCAAAACCTAGGTATGGACACTTCAATTTTAAGAGAGGAATTCCCATCTCTGCACTCAAGGGTAAATGGAGTAACATGCTATTGATTTTGCAAAAATTTATCACATGTGAGGGTAGATTTGGCTCCATGTATGTATATCACATAAGATTTTTGATGAATTTCCTTGAAAACAGAACTATCAATCTCCCATTCTTTCTGTTGAATAGCTTAAGGAGAATTTCCACTACTGTTCAAAAGAAATTGAAGACATAGAACCTCATCTTTGTCACCATGGTCTCATAAAAATTCTAGTTGAATATCACTTAAAGAGTGTAGGAGACACACGAGAGAACTTTCTGATCGGAAACTTTTTCCAAAATCCACCATAATTACCTAAAGGAAGTTCTGTGAAAAAGAGTAGGGGAAGAAAAATTAGTCTTACAATTCAAACCACTTCTACAACTTTAGCACAATAAGACAGTGAAGAAGAGCCCATCTTTGAAACGTTAATAGAAATCATAAAGCAGACAAAACGAAGGAGAAAGATGAAAGGAAAAGTTGAGAAAACTCATAAAAATACTCTTGAACCTTCATCAGAGGAAGAGAAATTACTTCATGAGAAATTAGCCAACATCAAGGAATAGTCCAAGAAAGAGAAAGAGAAGGGGAAAAGAAGACAGTTTATAGACGAAGAAAACATAGGCTCACAAAGTTTGAGGAGAAGTTATAGACTTAAGGGCGGAATGAAGAAAGAAAAATCAAGAGAGGCTCAGTTCATAGACTTGGGAGAAGAAACTCCAACTCATTCCTAAGATAACATCTAATTTGAGCAGAGCCCACAACACTCTCCTAAACAAAACTTTGAAAGCAGTCCAAAGAGAGTATGACCAGAGATTGATACTATGATTTATGATTATATTGAGTCACTGGAGCAAAGGAATACATTAGTAGATCAAGGGACTTCATTCAACCTTGAGTAGCTAGCTACATCACAAGAGGCTTTGATTAGCTCACTTAAGTAGGAAATCTATGAGCTAGAGGTCTTAAATAGGCATATTCATGTTGTACTAAAAATCGTCACCTTGACATTCTTCTATCTATGTGAGTTCATTACCACTCATACTTACCCCCTATGTAAGTCTGAAACACCAGTTCCTCATATAAGCCTTGAAAGTAAGAGAAAATCCCTCAAAGTATTTTAAAACTCTAGTTCTACACTTTCTATTTGTATTGCCTGCAGTCCCGCACCTAATGGTCATGTCTCCTGCGCACCTGACCTCTCTGTCTCTGTGTTAAAGGTGCGGACCCCTGTAAAAGTTAAAAAGGCATGAGTATATTCTGAAAAACTCACTTTCAGTCATTTCTAGAGGCCTCTGGAAGGAACCTTGAGGTGGCAAGTTCTCTCTCTTAAGGTTCATACATCCCATACCTTAAGGAGCTAACCACTTAATGTGAGGAGCTTATCCCTTTGAAGGAGGATTCTATCCCTTCATAGGTGGACCTACAAGCTCCTCCTCTAAACTATAAAAAGAAGCATTGGGCTGGTTACTGGGGAGGTTAGAAGCTGAATATTTTTTAGGTGAAATGCTGTTGGAACTTAGTCCTCTTAGTTGAGTTTTTATGAGGAGAGATTACATACCTCTAAGATCTCATTTGGAAGAGTTCAAGGCTTGTCAAAGTAAAGGAAATTCTTGTTTCAAACCCCGGGAAGAGCTTGTTCAACATCAAGGCTGAAAAGGTTGTAAGGTTCTTTTACTTCAAATTTAATACAAATAAATTTGTTTTTCTCAATAAGTTGTTGATTCATGGTTTATTTTATGGATTCCTTGATCACCATAATAGACATGATTTACGATATTTGCTATGTAGGTGTTATTTAATGTTTGCTTGTTTGTGATTGCAGGTCCTCAAAGGTAACTCTTTTGAATGATTGGAGGGTAACTCTTTCGAATAGTTGAGGGATGACTACTATGAACAAGCATTGGACCTAAGGTAGGGTCTTAACACCTTTATAGTATTAGATATCATTTTGGGATTCAACTGCGTTAGGTAAGTCATTCACGTATGACCATTTCCATGAGAGGTAGGCATAACTGACTAATTTCTCATGATTTTTGAATAGTTCACTTAGCACTCATTGCATTGAGTGATGCTCACAGGGGTGAAGAAGTGGGATTGAAACTAGTGAAATGTGGAGAACGAATCACATAGCATCAATCATCACTTCCGGGGCTTGCACCCGGTAACCAGGACTTCCCAGGAGGTCACCCGTCCCAGATCTCCTCTGGCTCAAGCGCGCTTAACTGTGGAGTTTTTCCCCACAATCAAGCCCACTTAGCTTGCTACCCCATTTGCAAAACCTTAGCAAGTATTGTGCCTCATGAACCATTCAAGTAGAGATCCCTTGACTCTTTTTTAATTTAAGTATGGGGTTTTACGCAGTGCATTATATTAGATATCATTTTGGGATTCAACTGCGTTAGGTAAGTCATTCACGTATGACCATTTCCATGAGAGGTAGTCATAACTGACTAATTTCTCATGATTTTTGAATAGTTCACTTAGCACTCATTACATTGGGTGATGCTCATAGGGGTGAAGAAGTGGGATTGAAACTAGTGAAATGTGGAGAACGAATAACATAGCATCAATCATCACTTCCGGGGCTTGCACCCGGTAACCAGGACTTCTCAGGAGGTCACCTATCCCAGATCTCTTTTGGCTCAAGCGCGGTTAACTGTGGAGTTTTTCCCCACAATAAAGCCCACTTAGCTTGCTACCCCATTTGCAAAACCTTAGCAAGTATTGTGCCTCATGAACCATTCAAGTAGAGATCCCTTGACTCTTTTTTAATTTAAATATGGGGGTTTACACAATGCATTATATTAGATATCATTTTGGGATTCAACTGCGTTAGGTAAGTCATTCACGTATGACCATTTCCATGAGAGGTAGTCATAACTGACTAATTTCTCATGATTTTTGAATAGTTCACTTAGCACTCATTACATCAGGTGATGCTCACAGGGGTGAAGAAGTGGGATTGAAACTAGTGAAATGTGGAGAACGAATCACATAGCATCAATCATCACTTCCGGGGCTTGCACCCGGTAACCAGAACTTCCCAGGAGGTCACCCATCCTCCTCTGGCTCAAGCGCGCTTAACTGTGGAGTTTTTCCCCACAATCAAACCCACTTAGCTTACTACCCCATTTGCAAAACCTTAGCAAGTATTGTGCCTCATGATCCATTCAAGTAGAGATCCCTTGACTCTTTTTTAATGTAAGTATGGGGGTTTACGCAGTGCATTATATTAGATATCATTTTGGGATTCAACTGCGTTAGGTAAGTCATTCACGTATGACCATTTCCATGAGAGGTAGTCATAACTGACTAATTTCTCATGATTTTTGAATAGTTCACTTAGCACTCATTACATCGGCTGATGCTGACAAGGGTGAAGAAGTGGGATTGAAACTAGTGAAATGTGGAGAACGAATCACATAGCATCAATCATCACTTCCGGGGCTTGCACCCGGTAACCAGGACTTCCCAGGAGGTCACCCATCCTCCTCTGGCTCAAGCACGCTTAACTGTGGAGTTTTTCCCCACAATCAAGCCCACTTAGCTTGCTACCCCATTTGCAAAACCTTAGCAAGTATTGTGCCTCATGAACCATTCAAGTAGAGATCCCTTGACTCTTTTTGACTTTAAGTATGGGGGTTTACGCAGTGCATTATATTAGATATCATTTTGGGATTCAACTGCGTTAAGTAAGTCATTCACGTATGACCATTTCCATGAGAGGTAGTCGTAACTGACTAATTTCTCATGATTTTTGAATAGTTCACTTAGCACTCATTGCATCAGGTGATGCTCACAGGGGTGAAGAAGTGGGATTGAAACTAGTGAAATGTGGAGAACGAATCACATAGCATCAATCATCACTTCCGGGGCTTGCACCCGGTAACCAGGACTTCCCAGGAGGTCACCCATCCCATATCTCCTCTGGCTCAAGCGCGCTTAACTGTGGAGTTTTTCCCCACAATGAAGCCCACTTAGCTTGCTACCCCATTTGCAAAACCTTAGCAAGTATTGTGCCTCATGAACCATTCAAGTAGAGATACCTTGACTCTTTTTTAATTTAAGTATGGGGGTTTACGCAGTGCATTATATTAGATATCATTTTGGGATTCAACTGCGTTAGGTAAGTCATTCACGTATGACCATTTCCATGAGAGGTAGTCATAACTGACTAATTTCTCATGATTTTTGAATAGTTCACTTAGCACTCATTACATCGGGTGATGCTCACATGTGTCTAGAGAAAGATAGATTTGTTTGTCTATTTGTTGTTAGATTATCTTCTAATACTAGGGAGATCAGTCTTGTCAACAATATTGATTTATCTAGCCAACAAATTGGTGACTCCACTAGGGATATGAATTTGGTTTTTGGTTTTCCTTTGTTTTGACTTGAGAAAATTGTTTTCATTTCTGGTTTTTGATTGATGTATACTGGCTTGGGTAGTTTTTAGAATTTGGATTGTTTTTTGTTTTTTCTCGAAGTTTTCAGGGGACTGCACTTTCTCTTTACAGACAATGTGGGCATCTCTGCACTTTTCCTTTAGTAAACAGAGCGGAACCGCACCTATTTCTTCTGGAACCTGTGGACCCTGTAAATTTTTTTGAAAAACCTAAAATATCTTCTTCCAGTTAAGTTTAGGTTTCATTTAGGATTTTTAGTGTCTACCCAAATCTGTATTTTTCCTATCAAAAACCTCTTGTGAGTGAGTTCCGATGGTATTTTTGTTTTAGATGATTTTCTAGAAGTTTTACATGCTTGGAATGGTTTTCACTTGGTTTTTGTAGTGACTCAAAGATCAGAAGCTTGAGAAACCTTAGATCACCCTGGTGTCTTTTTGTCTTCTTAATGAGTCTGACTTGGTTGTGAAATCTATCCTTTGTGAGAAATAGATTTAGTTTTCTCGTTGCAAATCTTTGAACCAACTTTGTTATAAGTTCTGAATTTCATTTTTACAAAAGAAAACATATCTGGATGTTTTTTGATTGATTTGTTATTCTGAACAAACGAATCCTTAGTTTACTGAAAAACTAAGTAAAACGCCCTAAAAAAGAATTGAAGCTTTTATTCAATTATATTTTTGAAAGTTTTTAGATCTCAAAATTAGTTTTTGTAGTTTTGAGTGTTTTTCTAAAACTTGTAGATCTCTTTTGAAGTAAATTGTTTTTTGTAGTTTCAAGTTTTGAAAAGGGAAAGGGATTCATTGTGAAGCATTAATTATTAGTCTCATTTTGAGTTCTTATTGAACAGGACAAAAAGATTTTCTTTCCATTTCCATGTTGAAAGAAAGAATTGTTTCTTAAAAAATTGCATTCTCGAACTCTTTCTTTCAACTAGAATTTCAGTGAACAAAAAACGAGTTGCTTATCATTTTAGGTGCATTTTTTTTGTGTTTTTGGAGTCGAGTCTTCACACCATCAAAGTTTCATTTCCATACCTATTGACTTAAATAACAACCCATAAAAGCAACGCTTAATTAAAATTGATCTAGTAATCTTTTCTATTTCTAGGGCTCTTATCACCAATATAGCTTAGGCTAGTATCTTGGAGTAGGGAGTAATTAACTCTCCAAGATAGTTAAAACAAACAAGTAGATACATCTTGTGGTAGGAAGTAAATCCAATTATAATTGATACATTCTGGGAAGCTTCTCTTAAATGAGTCAATCACGAGATCATGTCCGAACCTTTGAGACAATCAATTATGTTTCATTGGGAAAGATAGAAGATTTTTGCGTATTATAAATGGTAAACCTTGGATTAACCATTTTCGAGGAACCTAGGGTCACTTGTTGGTAAACCTCGAATTGACTATGTTGAGGAGCCTTTAAGGGGATTGAGCTTTGTTACTCTGCCCTTGCGCGTAGATTGGATCGTAGACTGTTCCCCTAGTTGTATTTGTTGTTGTTGGTAACCTTAGTGTCCATAAACTTAAGATTATGTCCTGAGGTGACGATGAACGAAAGATCTCACTGTACCTAGAGCAGACGTCGACTAGACTCACTTGGACTCTTGGGGGGTTCTCTTCACTTGAGATGGTTCTGTGAAGAAACTTGTGCCAGTTTGTTTCATTAACCAGGTTGTCGGGGTAACTATTCCAACCGCCCTTTCTATATTAAACTTCTACTAAGTTGGATTTCATCACCAACTAGTGTTTTTAGTATGGGAAGTTACTGTTTATGTGTGGTTTGAACTCTTAGATTTTTAGGCGTGTGATTCAGTTGTTTGTTTCTTTGAGACTTTAGATGATTTTTATTGAAATTTTCTTTGTTTGCATGTGATTAATTAATATTTAATTGTGGCCGAAGTACTGAGACAATATCGTATACTTCAGGGGAAACCTCCTGAGTATACACCAAGCCAGCTTAAAGGGCTACGAGCTCTTGTATCACCTAGTGACAGTGGAGTTGGATCACTAGAAGCTAGAGAGCAATCTCTAATTGTTCATCCTGATTATCAAATACAAACAACAGAGTATATTCAAGAGCCAATTTCATTTTCCGAAGTTACTGGTAGTATTTCTCCTTCTAGTGAATTCGCTAAAGAACCTGAAATTTCTGAGCCTAACACTGAACCTACTATTTTGGAACCATCTTCAGGATTTGTTACTCCAACTTCTAGTGATCCTGGTTCACCTAGGGTAAGAAATACCATTACTCAAAATCTTCCTTCTGACCTCATTTCTATTGAAGAACTTGTTAGTCCAGACAAAGACGTAATTCTTCCCGAAAACCAACAGACTTTAAATCTTAGGGAGCGTGAACCAATATTCTACAGTCCTTTTAGGAGTGACGCTTGGTATTTTTCATTGATAGATTTTTTAGAAAACCCGGGTCTTAGTTTCTCACCACCTCGAATTCCTTTTCATCCTAAACCAAGAGGTTATTATCCTTCATTGATCATGTCAAGACAGACATCTATGTTTTCCCAATCACCGGAAACATTTTTATATGGCGGCCCTTCTGTTCCTTCAGGGTACCAGTCACTCACCGGAACTTTTTCATGAGCGTCTCCTCGACTGACTAAACATGAGTTATCAATTGGTATTAATGGAACTCAAGCGTTGAATGCAAAAAAAAATCTTATGATGTCTCGTAGTATTCCAAATCCTCAACCTCAAGGTAGTCAGTTACCACCTAGGGGGCAACCTCAAGGTAGTCAATTATCGCCTGGGGGGCAACCCCAAGGTAGTCAATTACTGCTTGGGGGGCAACCTCAAGGTAGTCAGTTACCGCCTGGGTGGAAACCTCAGGGTAGTCAGTTACCGCCTAGGGTGCAACCTCAAGGACAGTACATACCCCAAGGTCAACCCCAGACTCAGTACATACCCCAAGGTCAATCCCAGTTTCAGTACATACCTTAAGGTCAACCCCAGTTTCAGTACATGCCTCAGGGTTATCTACCTCAAGTTCAGTACCCAACTCAAGATTTCCAACCACCTTCTAGTCAATCATTTTTACAAGGAGCTGGAAATGTACCACTTAATTAACAACCCTACATTCAACCAGGTTATGGTCCTCCATATGCACAACCTTTTATGGTTCCATACTCCGGAATGAATATGGTGTGGGATCCATCTGAAACTCAATAGACTATGCAACCTAATGTGCAATTATCTAATCAACCTAGACAACCTTTGGTTTCTGGTCCAACCCAGCAACCTGTCCAACCTACTGTTCAAACCCCTACACCTAGTTTGTTCAGCAACCTGGGCCTAGCTGACCTTAGACTCCACCTCAAACTGCTGCAACTTCTATTCAACCTACCACACCCATTTCTAGAGTATCTGTAACTCTAGTTTCTACTATCCCTGCATCAGTGCAAACTCCTCAAGCCTCTGTGCCACAGTCAGGACCTATAGTTCAGACTTCATTCCAGATGCCTGTAGGACAAGCTGATCTAAGTACGATTGTCACAAGTCAATAGTAATTCACCTATCAACCATACCAGAGATAGTATCAATTCGGTCCTATTGTACAAAACCTAGTTTATCAGTATCAAATTTATCTTGGCTATACTTATCAACAGCCCCAACAACCTTAGTTTGGTCCGCTTAATCATAGTTTTCCACGAGGTTATAACATTCTTAATGCAAATCCGATTCCAAGTTATCCTCGATATCCTCTTCCTAGAGATGGTCTCATTACTCAAGGTTTTCACGACCCTAATCATCAGTTACCATTTATTTAAACTTTGGATTTACCTGATTTGTCGCGCCTTACAAATGATATGATTTACTATCTCCTGTATTAGCCACCAATGCCAGGTAAGTTGCCCAGTGATATCTTGAAATTCGAGGGTAAGTCAGGAGAGGATCCGTCAAATCACGTTATGACTTATCACCTCTGATGTGCATCTAATTCAATCATTGATGATTCAATTCGATTGCGTCTTTTTCAAAGAACTCTTATTGGTCTTGTTGCCAAATGGTACATTGAGTTACCACAATGCTCTTTTTATAATTTCAATCAGTTAGCCACTGCTTTCTTAACTCATTTTCAGTTGCCTCTCAGATACGATAATGGCACGAAACTGTTAACTTCACTAAAACAATCAACGTCCACATATATTTCTAATCATATTCATGAATGGCGATGTAGAAGGCGTTTAGTGAAAGTTTTCATTTCGGATCAAATTTCAGCAGAATGGTTCATTAAATCATTGTTACCTAAAATCACTGAAGATGTATCTAAGGGAGGAGTTGCCACTGAAGAGCAAGTCATTGCTCAAGATTAGTACCTTGACCTCATCTATACACAGTCAAGTACTTTACATGAAAAAATCCCTGATCTTCCAAAACATGGTCAAATAACTGCAGCTTCTTTAGGGTCTCATGCTGCTGATGGTATGATTGGTTCAGTTAGTACTAAAAGCAAGAATAATTCTTCTCCTATGATAACTTTACCTGATTCCCCGAAAGTAGATTCTTCCGCTGAAGTTTTTGCCAACGTCCATGTCGTATAATCATCTACGACCAAATTTGGTAGTAAAGAGAAGGGGAAGAAGAAAAACAAACAAAATTCAAAAGATAAAACAAATAACAATGAATCTACTGACAAAAAATGGAAACCTCACTATCCTTGTTTCATTTTTGATGAGGATCATTTTACTAAAGAATTCCCACATCGAGCAGAGGTTTCGAAATTCATTAAAGGTTCTCAAATGCCTTTTGTCTTGAACGATCCTTTTCCTACTCAAGATAGTAAGATGATTGCTTCTTCCACGAATTCCTCAGAAGAACCCATTGTGATGATGTCTCATCTCAGGATTGTGATGCGATCGCAAGATTATGGTAGTAAAAATCCTATTGGTGGTAAAGAAACATATTCTTCTAACTCAAACACATCAACTACAACTCCTCCTGGTTCTGATCTACTACATATCGAGAAATCCAACCCTGGCCTAGTAATCAAACCGCCTGCTAAAGGTATATTTCGGAAATCAGCTTTCAATCCACATGCAAGAGCTACTCAAAATTATAACATTGTTGAAGACTTAGTTATTTCCCCTTCAACAATGTCGGCTTTGGAAGTGTTGTAATCGTGCCTAACATAGCATAAATTACTATTGTTTGCTATAGGAGCTGTCGATATTCAGGATCTGAACCTAATAATCTTCGATTTAGAGAATAGTGCACCCCGCCTACCTCATCAAATGGCTTTCCAGATTCCATTTTTAGTCAAAAACAGACCTTGCTTTCGGACTGTGATTGATGAAGGGACTTCTACATGTATTATGTCAATCCAGTGTTGGAGATCGCTTGGTACTCCTACAGTCAATCAGTCTCCGACAATTCTAAATGCTTTTGATGGCTGAGGGTTCCATCCTTTTGGTATTTTGCAAGATTTACCTATAGCGGTCGAAGGAAAAACCGTAAATCTAGATGTGGAAGTGGTTGATGCCCCTCTAGATTACAACCTTCTCCTGGCTCGCAATTGGTCTTATGCTATGACTGCTATTGTTTCATTGGTCTTTCGGCTTATCAAGTTTCCTCATAACAGAAAGATCGTTAAGATAGACTAGCTAACTTATTTCTCATCCAACCCAGCCTCTACAGATAGTGTTCAACACATCGGTAAAACAATTATCCCTTACAAGGATGTTGGCGTAGGTTTGATTAAAGATTCTGGTTTACTAGGAACCTTTTCCTTCCCTCCTCCTAACGTATCACCTTCTATTGCAAATATTCATATGATTTCATCGAATATTGTTACTTTTGATGATCCTCGAATCGTACCTTCTTATTCTAAGGTGGATTCATTTGATGGCGTGATGTCTTTGAGTCCTTTTGAAATTGCATTTCGGGCTATACAATCGTTCTCTAATTCCTGATCAAGCTCAAGGATAGTTTTTTCCTGCGTCAACCTCGTTAAAAAATGAAACCGAATGTCTCAAGGATAGTTTGATATTGTCTCAACCTCATTAAAAAATGAAAAAAGGATCATGGAGCATAGTTCCTTGTCTTGTTTCAAGCTCCTTAAAAAATGAAACAAGGAGTTCTGAGCATAGTTCCTTGTCTTGTGTCAAGCTTGTTAAAAAATGAATCAAGGGTTATGAGCATAGTTTGTTGTCTTATGTCAAGCTCGTTAAAAAATGAAACAAGGAGTCATGAGGATAGTTCTTTTCCTGTGTCAACCTCATTAAAAAATGAAACAACTCCCTTTCCAAATCGAGTCGAAAGTGAACTTTCATTCCATCCACCTCGTTGAATGCAATGAAGCCTGGTGGGCATGTACCTCTATTTGAGTCATTATGCTAGGGGCATGTGAACTTATAACAAGCATAGTTTTTCATTTCAAGCTTGTGTAAACATGAAACTAAATCCAAACAGAGTTCTCCATGGTTCAAGCTTGTGTAAAAATGAACCCATACCCATTTTACATCTTGTGATTGCCTTTTTTATCCACTAAATTTTGTTAGATTAGCGTTGTTGTTTCATTCCATCACCACCATCTCTCTGGCTGATCATATGCTTTCACTTCATTGTTTTTCCTTTCCTAAGGGACCACCATAATGAGTGCTTTTATTAGCCAGCCTCTTAACCATTACATGTTTTAAGTAGTTCCACCATTACTGGAACCAGTTGCTACCCTTTATACCACTCATTCCTCTAGGATAAATCTTCTTTAAAGCTCTTTTCTGACTCGTAAAATATGAAAATATTGTTGATTTTTTCCCTTTTAAACTCGTTAAACGAAATTAAAAAGGTGGTCCACTTTTAGCTCTTTTCTGACCATATAAACATGAAAAGATCGCTGGACTTTTGCCATTTTGAGTTTGATACTGGTTATGAAATGACGTGTCTTCGATCACTTTTATACTTTTTTAGATTGAGGCTACTAATTATGAAAAGTACTCCTTGATCATAATGGTCAAGCGGTTCTCTTGAGTATTATTTTATACCTTTTCGGGCTCGAGGGACACAAATTTGTGAAAAAGGACCCCTCTGGAATTTTCTTTTCCGTGTCTTTTTCAAACTCTCTAAACATGAAAAAGACTCTGAGTTTTACCTATGTCGGACTCGTTAAAACCTGTCGACATTGGACTCGTCACCATGACAAAACTAGAGTCCTCTTTAAACCCTTTTTCAGACTCGTTAAATATGAAAAGATTGTCAAGCGCTTGTCCTTTCCAGCTCGTTAAAGTATTGGAAATGTCATCCCTCCTATATTATTTTATCCTTTTTTGAACCTGAGGGATTATTTTACGAAAAAGTATCCCCATGGAGTTTTCTTAATTTTTTCTTCTGACTCCCTAAAATTGAAAAAAACCAAGTTTTTCCTATACTGGACTCATTAAAATTTAACAATAAGGGCCTGTTCAATTTTAAATAGGAACGAACCACTCCTTCTTAGGGTTCAAATTTTAAACTAAGTTGGACTCATCCGAAGGATGAGCTTATAAACAAGCAAATGTTATCCTCCTCAAGCTTGTGAAAAATAAAGAGGTACTTGCCAGAAATGGTGGGGGAAAAGAGAGAATAATGAACCTGTTTGTTACACTTTGTTTTTTAGAAAAATCGTTAACCACTCTTTAACATGACACTTTTTGTTCACCTGGGGTGGGAAATCCTTTGCCTAACAGTTAATCAAACCACATTGAAAGTCTTTAGCTGGTTTCTAGGTATTAGCTTTGGGTCAATTGTCAACAAGCCATCTGCATTGTTGTTATGTGTTCAAGAGAACAGTTCAAACAAACCATTCATCTGCAATATATCTTTCATCCATTTTGACCATCCCTAAGTCAGTCCTTGCCAATATATTTCTTCAAAACTTGATCTATTATTTTGTGTTGTGGGCTTTCCTACGATGGATTGCTTTCTATCGACTTCAGCTCATTATCTAGGAAGTTTATCTAGAAATCATCGGTACCTTGAAGTATGCATGCCCTAATGGTAGGTTTCTAGCCTTTGACAATAGGTTGCATCATTGACCTTCGATCAAATGATTCTATGACATGTTCAACTTCAACTCATTTATTCACATTTTATGGATTGTACTAAGTACTTTGAGAGATTGACATTACTGTTGGTTTCTCTCACACTTGTTAACATTTCACATCATTGACTGGTAATCAAGTGGTTTCTGCCATGTTCAACTTCGACACATTAATTCACATGGATAGAATCGTACTAGTTCGGGAAGCAGAAATCAAGACCCTGGATCTAGTTTCTACCATCCAGGCTGCAAGAAATTTTGTTATTCATTATACAGTGGACTATTCATAAATAGATGGCTGCATCCATACTGTGTCTACATATGTCTATACTCTTGATGTATTACAAAATCATTCCTATATCAGAACAATTTAGTTAGTTTTCTAGTCAGTTTTGATCTAAGTATGGGAATGCCTACCTCAATGATGATATGTCTACATATATATATTTTGCATTGAATGTTTTGACAGGTTCTAACTTGGGTGTCCACAGGATGATCATTGAAATGATAAAGTACTTCACTCTTCATAAATGACAGACTCTATCTTCATCTATTATAGACTTTTCACTTTAGGGGGCAATCTGTTGCACTAAAAATTGTCACCTTGACATTCTACTATCTGTCTGAGTTCATTACCACTCATACTTTCCCGCTTTGCAAGTCTGAAACACTAGTTCCTCATATCAAGCCTTGAAATTAAGAGAAAATCCCTCTTTAAAATTCTGGTTCCGCACTTTCTATTTGTATTACCTACATTCCTGCACCTAATGGTCATGTCCCTTACGCACCTAACTGCTCTGTCTCTATGTTAAAGGTGTGGACACCTGTAAAAGTTAAAAAGGCATGAGAATATCATGAAAAACTCACTTTCAGTCATTTCTAGAAGCTTATGGAAGGAATCTTGAGGTGGCAAGTTCGCTCTCTCAAAGGTTCATACATCCCATACTTTAAGGAGCTAACCCCTTAATGTGAGGAGCTTATCCCTTTGAAGGAGGATTCTATCCCTTCATAGGTGGACCTGTAACCTCCTCATCTGCACTATAAAAAGAAGCATTGGGTTGGTTACTGGGAAGGTTAGAAGCTAAATATTTTTGAGGTGAAATGTTGTTGGAACTTAGCCTTCTTAGTTTAGTTTTTATGAGGAGAGATTACATACCTCTAAGAATTGGAAGAGTGCAAGGCTTGTCAAAGTAAAGGAAATTCCTGTTTCAGACCCCAGGAAGAGCTTGTTCAACATCAAGGCTAAAAAGGTTGTAAGGTTCTCCTACTTCAAATTTAATACAAATAAATTTGTTTTTCTCAATAAGATGTTGATTCATGGTTTATTTTATGGATTCCTTGATCACCATAATAGACATGATTTATGATATTTTCTATGCAGGTGCTATTTAATGTTTGCTTGTTTGTGATTGCAGGTTCTGAAAGGTAACTATTTGAATGATTGGAGGGTAACTCTTTCGAACAATTGAAGGATGACTACTACGAACAAGCATTAGATCTAAGGTAGGGTCTTAACACCTTTATAGTATTGTTACACAAAAATGTCGTCACCTTGATTATTTGCAGTCGGTGTAGGTCTATCATTACCTATACCAGCTTCCTAAGCAAGTCTTAAACCTCAGCTCTTCAAAACAAGCTTGAGAAATGAGAGAAAGACATCAAAAAAAGCAATGTAACTATGGTTCCGCACTTTCTCTTACTTTTGCCTGCGGGCCCGCACCTTTTGTTCAAGTTATTTGCATACTTATACGCTCTGTATGTAAAGGGGAGGGTGCGTACCCCTATAAAAGTCAAAAAAAGTCAAAAGGCGCAATCTTTATCTTAAAAAACTCATCTTGGGTTAATTCTAGAGTTTTCTAGAAGCATTTGTTACGTGGATTGTTCGCTCCAAGTGGTTCATGCATCCCATAATAGGAGGAACTAATCCCTTGTTGAGAGGAGCTATCCCTTTGAAGGTGGATGCTATCCCTTTGAAGGAGGACCTGGTAACTGATCTCCATTGCACTATAAATTGAGGCATTGGGTCAGTGCCCAGGGAGGTTAGAAGCTGAACTTTTGAGGGTAAATGCTAGTGAAATCAAGACTTCCTATTTGAGCTTAAGAGGAGAGATCACCTACCTTTTTGGCTTCATTAGGGAGTGAGTGAAGCTTGTCATAGTAGAGGAGACTTCTTGTTGGACCCTGGGAGGAGATTTTACAGCGTCAAGGCGAAGGTTGTAAGGTTCTTCTCTTTTGAATTAATACAATCAAGCTCATTTTTCTCAACAAGTATCTCATGTTATTTGTTTCATGGACTCCTTGACTTTCATGTTAAATATGTTTTATAATATTGGTTATTCAGGTGCTATTTAATCGTTTTCCTTGTTTATGCTTGCAGTTTTGCAACAAAGGAACTTACTTGGATCAAAGGAGTGAAGGCATCTCCGAACTTGCATTGGACATGAGGTAGGCCCTTAAACACATTTGTTTTCCATTATTTATAAAGCACATTTAGAGAAAGATAGTATCTGGTTGGTTTGTTTGTCATTAGGTCTTCATTAGATTCTAGGAAGGTCTGTCTTGTCCGCAAGATCGACTCATTCCGCGTGAAAAAATGGCAACGGGAAAAAGCTCGGGGTCCGCAGGTTCGCAGTGGTGAGCCTGCATACCCCGAGCGTGGGTTTTTCGCCCAAAAACCATCCTAAAAAACCAAATAAATAACCAAATTGAAAAACTAAGCGGATGAAAAACAAGAGGAGGATGATGAGGATTACCTGGTGAAGACGGCGTCCGATTCCGACGGTTGGATTTTCCGCAATCCTCTCGGGAAGTTTTCAGAGCAAAAGCACTATTTCCTCACCCAAATCAGAAATGGTAAAAATGAATGGTAAAAACCCCTTTTTATAAGTTTTTTGAGTAAATAAATTTCGAATTTGTTTATGTTTCACTTTAAAAAGGTATTATCACAACATTTTATCTCTTTCAAACAGGTATGAGTAAGGTTCGTGTTTTTGTGCAAGATAACAGGATTATTCAGGCAAAATCGATCATTTTCAACCAGAGTCACCTTTTAAGCCCTTTTCTGACTCCTAAAATATGAAAAGTTTGCGAGTTTTTCTTTTAAGCTCGTTAAAACGGAACTAAAATACGGTCGATTTACAGCTCTTTTTCGACCGTAAAAACTTAAAAAGATCGTCGGATTTTTGTCGTTTCAAATTCGATATTGGTTATAAAAAGATGTGTCCTTGATAAATTTTTTACTTTTTTGGGTCAAAGACACTAATAACGAAAAGTACTCCTTGGTCGTAAAAGATCAAGCAGTTCTCTCAAGTATTATTTTATACTTTTTCAGGCTTGGGAGACACAAATTTACGTAAAAGTCAAACCCTGGAGTCTTCTTAATTTTTTTTAGACTCTCTAAAAATGAAAAACGTCGAGTTTCTCCTATACTGGACTCGTTAAAATTCGACAGTAAAGGACCTGTTCTATTACAAACAGGAACGGACCACTCCTTCTTAGGGTTAGAATTTAAACTAAGTTGGACTCACTCGAAGGATGAGCTTATAATCAAGCATATGTTATCCTCCTCAAGCTTGTAAAAAATAAAGAGGTACTTGCCAGAAATGGTGGGGGAAAAGAGAGAAAGTGAGCCTGTTTGTCATACTTTATAACCACTCTTGAACACGACACTTTCAATCACCTGGGTTTGGAAATCCTTTACCTAACAGTTGATCAAACTATATTGAAAGTCTTCAACCAGTTTCTGAGTATTAACTTTGGGTCAATCATCACCAAACCATCTGTCGTGTCGTTATGTGTTTAGGAGCTCAGTGCAAATAAGCCATTCATCTGTAAAATGTCTGTCATCCATCTTGACCATCCCTGAGTCAGTCTTTGCAACTAAATTTCTTCAACTTGATCTATGATTTTGTGTCGTAATCTTGCTTACGACGAATTGCTTTCTATCGACTCCGACTCATTATCTAGAAAGATGATCTAGGAATCGTCAGTACCTTGAGATCTTCATGCGTCAATGGCAGGTTTCTCGCCTTTGACGACAGTTTACATCATTGACTTTCGATCAAAGGATTCTGTGACATGTTCAACATCAACACATCTTATCACATTTCATGGATTGTGCCGAGTACTTTGAGAGCCATTATCATTATTGGTGGTTTCTCTCATGCTTGTTAACAATTTACATCATTGACTAGTAATCAAGCGGTTTCTACCATGTTCGACTTCGACACGTTCAATCGCATGGATAGAATCGTATTGTTTCGGGACGTAGAAATGAAGACCCTGGATCTAGTTTCCACCATCCAGGTTGCAAGGAATTTTGTATTCATTATATTATGGACTATTCATAAACAGATGGTTGCGTCCATACTGTGTCCACATGTGTCTGTACTTATGATGTGTTACGATATCATTCGTATATCAGAGCAGTAGTTAGTCTCCTAGTCAATTAGTCTTCTAGTCAATTTTCAGTCTCTTAGTCAGTAGTTATCTGAGTATGGGAATGCCTACCTCAGCGATGATATG